>JARHVA010001666.1:2552500-2820000 GCA_037957365.1 Torreya grandis | reverse complement strand
TACGATCATTCTAGTACAAATTTTTTGTTCTTATACTCTACTTCATATCGATGGAAAAATCACACAATATGTCAAATATTGACCATACAACACCTTCTCCAACCTCATTTGGCTTCAATATGGACACCGCATTTAAAGGTGGGTAGGTTTTCATAATGGTGGGTACAAATTTCAAACATGATTGTAAAGCACCCACGTGTACTTGAAGATTTCCTCAAGTGTCTTATACTAATTTAAACCCTTATTAAAATGTAAAATGGAGTAAAATTGAACATTAGTAAGTTATTAGTAATTAAAAAAAATTGAAAGTATTAGAGTAAAGGAAAAGTGCATACCTAAACTTACCATTGAAGAACAGTTTTAAATGTAAGCCATAATGTTGACCTATGCTTCATATAGATTCTAAAATTAGACTTGTATGAAATAAATATTTACTTAAGACAAATCAAGAAGTAAATACAATAAAAATTATAGATCGAATAACAAGGAATGAAGACACCTTATCGAGTATGTTAACCAAAGTGTTTTCTAATGAAAAAATGGTAACTACATAAGGTAAAACCCTTGGATATTTAATATTCATTTATGAGCTTGGATTTAAATTTTCATTACCTAATATTCATTGAAAATAAAGTGTGCTTAAAAATTTAAGTTGGCCTTGACTTCATCATTACACAACTCAAGGTATGTAGAGTAGATAAGAATATTTATGTGAACTTTAATAGATTGTTTTGGTGCAAAAAGTGGTGATAAATTGGTGTAAAAAGGATATTATACTACTATAGATGAAATAAGGTCCATTTATAGTGTAAAACTAGCACAAAATTGGTGCAAAAATATAGTATGATTTAAGTCTAGTGTATAAAACATAGAGAATGATAATCATTGGTACTCCATGTGTGAAATTTGTGTAAAACTAAGTAAAAAGGTGGTCATGTGTCATGCACATGCCCCAAATCTGATATGTGGGTGCATATATATTATGGAATTGAGTAATATCGAGTAAATTTTTGAGTGAAAACCTATGTGATAACCTTAAAAACATTTCATCCATGATGCCCTAAAATTACGTAAAATCTAAGACAAATATGTGTAAAAACATAAGACCTATTTTTGAGTAATATCTTAACACTTTGAGAATTATAAAAATTTCCATTTTATACTTGTTGAGACAACAATGTGCTACTTTGGACAAGGTTGACCTACATCCTTGTTTGAGTGGATTATTATTGTCTAAAACTACTTTCTAGGTATAAAATGTGATCAGTTGGGTAAGAATAAATAATTATGTTTATGTATTGTACTATTATAAATTATCCCCTAAGATAAGCCTTTTTGTATACTCCCTATTTTGAGATGAGTTATGAATCTTGCATTATAACTTAAAATAAAAAAACTTATGTGCAAATATGTTATATAAAAAATTGAATTTTGGAGTGATAATGATAACATAGAAGATCATGACACCATCATATATAAATCAAACAATAATTTATAATGTAATATGCATTTATAAATCCAATTATATTCAATTTCAGTCTAGAGAGATGGTAGAAATTAAGCATGAAGTGATAAATTAACCAAAATGTATTATTGAAAGATAAATATAACTATATCATGAGGGATGCATGATTTTGATCATGGTATAATAAAATTAGGAAGATGCATGATGTCCATTATGGCATTAAAAACTAAGAAAACAAGAACAAACAAGTGTCATGGCCATGGTGTACACACATAAAGATTACATGTAAAGCACACAAAGCATGTAATAGAAGTTCAAGGGGACACATACAAAGGACATATTAAAAATTCACTCCAACATACATAAGCATAAAATAAGGCTTATATCCACACACAAGGACATGTTCAAATGTCCATAATCCAAAACAATAATATACATAAGACATGAAGAAAGAAAGTGAAACAATAAAATCATGCATAGAGTAAATGTAATCGATCAATATAGGTAATTCATAACATCCATTTATTCAATAGCTTAGGTAACTATTAAGGCATCAATGAGGAAGTAAGTGAGCAATAATGATAAATTTTGTGCAATGTAAGGAACTGAGGTATGAAAAATAAGGGATAGCCAAACAATGATAGAACCTATGTAAAAATATGAACCTATTTAAATTACTACAATATAAACAAGCTTTAATAGGCTTGTGACTTGTTTAGATCCAAGAATTTAGATCTTATATTCACCAGGATGAGTCTGATAAAATTAAAGAATAATGTAGTGCATTACTATCTAGATAAAGAACTTTTTGTTTGTGAAATATTTCTAGGTCTAAGATAATGAAATAACATGCAATTGTGTCTAGAAATGGAAAATTATTTATTCCGCATCCAGTCATGTACACTCCTGAATAATATTATATATATATATATATATATATATATGTATATGTATATATATATATAGAGAGAGAGAGAGAAAGAATGAGTATATTGAAAACAATTTAGCTAATGCAAATAAAGTACACAAATAATGTAAAGGCCCTAATTTTTTGTTTTTTTTGGAATATCTCCTTTTTTTTATAAAATCATAATAATCAAGGAAGGTATGCACAAGGAAAAGTAATAATATAATCCAATGATATAATCAAGGGGATGACTTTGTATAGGCCACATATCATCATAATCACCATAATTATATGGATTATAGTCTTCACCATGGTCATAATCATCTTCTTGATATTGAAATTTTTGGTATGCAACTCTTGTCTTATTTTATGCATGTATATGTGAAACCAATTACCCCATACTATGGTATTTTTTTTTTGATTTATCTTGGTTCAAATGTATTGTATCATTTTCATTTATTATTATTATTTTTATTTTAATTACTTGTATATTAATAGAACATGTGATTTCATTTTGTTTCACTTACTTTAAATAGGTTCCATCTTATCTTAAAAATATAATCATTACACTTTACTACTCAAATGTGACATGGTTATGATATTTACCCATTATCTCCTTCACTAGTATGTTTTATCAAATTTGAGAAATAGGATATGTTAATCCTAATTATATAAAATTTCATAAAAATTAGAATATTATAAAGATGAAATAGATTACACAAATTGATTCAGAACTTTCTAAATTTAAAAATATGCTAGAAGGGGAAATCTTAAATAAATATGACTTATATAGAAAACAAGAACGCATGACTATAAGTGAAAATTTGAAACTAATTATGTCACTTTGTAATGACACTATGAATAAGGATAAATGTTTCACTTGGATCTAAGATAAGACTAGTGGATCTAGATGATGTCATCCCATTATGTTGTCCTGATGGAGTTTTGTTGTCCTATGAGGGTTTTTCTCTCTATGACTAATATGATAGGTTTAATTGCACTTATATCTATTATTTGACTATGTAGGAGATATTTATTTATTATATAAACAATAATGTACCTTATTATTCACTTGTAACCTTAGTTTAATAGACTATGATTGATAAATGTATAACATGAAAAAATAGGTTAGTGGTCAAAGCCATGCTAGATCTCAACACCCTATTTTTTGACTACTACATACATACCAATTCTTGAAATAAGGATCAACATCCATGTATTTATCTTGTGGTATGGTGGTGTGTTTAAAATACTAGTGAAAAATTCTAGATTTTGGTGAAGTCATGGTGTCATTAAGTGATTCAATGATGACTTAAAAATTTATAGGATTATGCAAACTTAGCTCAAAAATATTAGGGTTGTGTGGAATCTATATTGGAGAGATAAGTGATTTTATCTCAATGTGTAATTATGTATTCTGATGCCTTTAAATCATATGAGCCTCTAGTGGATAATGATTATAAAATGTAGCTTTATAGTGAACATTTGGAATTCATTCAGATGGGACTCATGAAACATATGGTAGTATGAGGTAGTAATAATTGGATAATACTAGGAGTAGGATAGTCCAAATAGGGTAGTCCTATTCCAAGAGTAGATAATATGAAATTAAAAGTGTGGATGAGTCTAGAATCAAATTTAGGTTATTTAGAATGTAGAATAGGAACACGAGAATAAAATTTTATTAAGAGGTAAGGGTTGTCTGAATAAAAAGTGAAGGAAGGGTCTTTAAGGAATTTAGAATCAAGTATGAGCTAAGTTTTTATAAGGGGTGTTCACAAGAACATTTTTGTAGCAATAAATATTAATTTCTATCTACAATATCACCAAGATTTGTGATAGTTCATCAATAAAATGATGTTGGGTATATGCCTTTCTAGGTGGTTGATTATTTTCCAATATTTCTAGTTAAAAATAAATGTGAAACCCATTAAGGAAAATGTGGGAACTTACCACTTGATCCATATTAAAACATGAGAAAAATAGGAATAAATATTTTATGAATGTTGAGACACACATCTATTCAAGGTGACTATGATTCCTAAACAACTAGAAAATATCAAACACTTTCTATAATAGGGTACATTTCCTATGCATTATATAGACAGGGACAATAATTATACAATTGCACATACTTTACAATTTAACATCATAAATTAATTTCTCTATAATCTATGAAATGATGAGGTTCTACATAGAGTTTCTCTAAAAAATAAAAGACCATAGGTTTTAGAATAATTAAATCTAAGAGTAGGTATATGGACAACCTATTTTTAAGATGCAATAGGGTTGAGAAATACTATGATGTTTTTTAGAGGGTATGAAAATAAAATCAGCAAGATGAGATGCCATTAAACCCTATTTTAGCTACACAAAAATTTAAACAATTAGACATTTAATTTATGGGGTCTATATATCCTCCATATAGGTGATCTAATTATAGATACATTATCACCATGACAAACTATTTCTCTAAATAGGATAAAGCTTCTATGACTCTGAGTTGTAGCAAAAAAATGTCATGAAATTTTTGTATGAAAATGTCATAACAGGATTTGGATATCCCCAAAATATGGTAATTGATAAGGGTACACACTTATTGAATTACAATATCAAATACTTAATAGACAAGTTTATGATTTTGCATAATAAAAACACAACATTCCACCCACAAGTAAATGTTCAATTAGAAACATCTAACAAGGTTATAGAGAAGATGCTAACAAGGATTTGTAATGTCTAGATAGATGATTGAGAAGATGACATACCAAGGATCTTATGGGCATATAAAACAAATTAAAAATGTTAAAATGGATATACACCATTTCAAATTATGTGTGGAATGGAAGCTAAGATGCCCATGGGGTACTTAGTTTCAAGCATGTGAATCATAATGATAATGTGATAAGGATTCATTACAATAATGATTTTTATAAATGAATAGAATGGAATAAACAAGGAAAATAGAAAATTAGACTTAATATGTCTATAATAAAATCTATAAGACATGGAATGATCATAATCTATGATCTAAATAATTTAAACTAGAACAAATGGTTCTTCTATATGACAACATATTTAAGGCACATCTAGGGAAATTGCACATTAGATGTGAATTTCTTTAGATCATACATTAGGTATCACAACAAGGCACTATAATACTTAAGAATATTCAAAGAACTATTATTATAGGTAGAATAGATGATTGTATGCTCAAACCCTATTACCAATGATCTCAAAACATAACACACTTAGTAGAATAAGTGCCACATGGCACATAGTAGATTAGAATTTTTAATTTATTGTTTGTTTCCTTTTACAATTTTATAGTAGTAGGTGAATTTATTACAATATCTATTCTAGGAAATACCATGATGTAGTATAATCAATATTTAAATTAATTGGTTGAAATAAGATCACGTTAAAGATAAAGATTTGTGGTGGATTTGAAAAAGTTTAATTCTAGGAATTTGACATCATATAACATATAAAAAGTGATGAGGGTGATTAAATTCCAATGGTACAAGGAAGTTAATGCTTTAAAAAATTAATATCATAGAATACTTAACAATATACATATTTGAAAGATAATTAATGTCCAAAATGGGAAAGCATTGAGAAATGAAATGGTGGTGCATTACATCATAAAATTAAAATAAATAAAAAATGCATCTATGAACTAAAATACAAAGGGTCAAATCAAAGTAGCTATTTTAATTTAAGGAAAGCATGTGAAGGTGTGAAAGGTAAATCAGAAGATGAATAAAAGAAAGCTGAAGATTTTGGGATGGATTTATATATAAGGTAGGATAACAATTAAAATCATACTAAAAAATCATATGAACAAATTAATTGAGATCAAAATTCTATGAATTTTTGAGGTATTTGTTCTAAATCAATCACAACATACTTCGTAGAATACAACATGGCCATGTATCACACTATTGTGGTATTGTTACAATCCTAGATGGAATAAATGAGCATCAAGTTCACCCTAATAAAAGACAAAATGAGTGATGTTGAGCAATTTTAATTCATTGATGTCACAAATAGATAATGGTTTCCACAATAACAAGTAGTTTTTCAAAAGGAGTACTTGCATTTTGTGATAAACTACAAGGGTGTGATACTATGTGGTTGATTTGATTACCTATGTATGGCCAACATTAAGAGTTAATGATGACAATCCTTGGTATATATAATGATGGATCCATATATTTTTCTAATGAAGTTATAATTCAAATTGATGCAAACGTGATTGTGAAGACTACAAGACTTATATTAAGGGGTAATCCACTATAACACTACAATACAAATAACCCTCCCATTCATGAAGAAATATGAGATAGATATGCACACATATCTAGAGGAGTGCCAATAGATCAGGTCATGGATGCACCTATTTATGTCCTCATAAAATACATAATGAGATGATATTAGAATACAAAAAAGGTGTTTTTAGAACACTAATTACCCACAAAGTGAAATTACTTGGAAATTACATAACTTGAAACTATAAATGGGTTAAAAGTCATAATATAAGGGTTGTTACATGAAATGCCTTAATGTAGAGATGATTATGCTTAAAATAAATGTAATAAATTAAAATTGATGATATGTAAACAGACGTGTTTAGATTAAGGTAATCCCACCTTTTACTAGTGTGGAATCCAACCTAGACATAATGGGAGGCCTAAGTCTCCCTAAGAGATCTTTAAAAACTAGTGTAAATAGTAGCAAATGAGAAGAGGCCCAAACAAGGCAATTGGGTGGAAATAAAACACAAAAATGAGGCCCAACCAAGAAAATATCCCTACAAGATATAGATAGGGAGAGTAGCTCGACATAGGAGGGACCTAGTCCTACACCCCAAAGATAGACAAAACCAATTTAAAATCAAGTCAAAAGTGATAAGGAGACCCAATAATTGGAATAAAACCACCTAGTAAGAGTAATTAAGAGAGACACTAGATATTGTTGAAACTTATAATGTGATGCAACTCATCTTGGTTCCCATCCTTTTTTAGAATTTAATTAGAGGGGATATCCATAATTTCTCCATGAAACATCCAAGGTCCTTGAGGATTATTAAGATCATCTCGATTAGGAGAATAACCTGGATCATCATAAGTCACTATGCATGAGTTATCACAATGTTTGAATTTACTATAGCATGAACATATCTCTTTATCCCTATCAAACACAATATCCTGGTTCTAAGATCCCAAAGTGGACCCTGTCTAAATGAATTTAAGAAGTGTCTAGTCATAGGTACCAACACATAAATTCTAATTGAAATTAGTCTTTTATGGGATTAGTTGGCCAGGTTAATAGTCACCAACAAGTAGAAAATTCCCATAATGATTTCAATATTTAGTCAATACATAAGGTGGGAGGAATGCTAATAAATTCCATCCATAAATCAATTCTATCATCATTGAAGTTAAAATAAGACTAGTTCAATGCCCAAGGTTGAATCATGAGGATTACCCTTCCCATTAACCATGGCCCTTCATTGAGGATTATTGTGTAATCATCTCTACAAGAAAATGATAACAATAAATGATGGTTAATAATAGAAACTATTTTAACTTAATCAATCCCTTTCCATTTTATTTTTTTCCAATCTTTGATCACATCAAAGCCATGCCTTGCTCTCATAAATTTTCCCACCAATAAGTTGCCATACTTTTCTTTTGCTTCTTCAAGGATCTTATTTAGAATGTAAAAATACATGTTGGCTATAATTTATTTTAAATTTAATAAATATTGAAAGTAAATCTTAGGAAAAGATATAAGAAAAATAAAATAAAAGGATGAATCTCACATGAATAAGGTGGAAGACTTGGGAGTGAAATTAGAGAGTGATTGGAGGTAGACAAAGTAGATCCTAAAAATGGTTACATATTAAATCCATGCATGTCATTACTAGGGATAATGGTGTGAAATATTTAGAGAGACATGGACTCTATTATTTCTCAATCTTTGTATTGATAGACTATGACCCTATTTCCTATCTTCCATTGAGAGAGAATTGAAGATCTAAGACTAGATGTTACTAAGTGACTACATAATCAAGATACATAATACTTAGAGGGGGGATATTTTAGTGATATAAAGCTTCAGAGAATCATCATGAATTTTGATAATTATTGAATCTAGATAGTTTTTTCAATATAAATGGGTTTCAAAAAAATGAATATACCTTGTATGTGTAAGCACTACAAAAATTTCAATTTTTTGTGTTGATTTGCCATCATTATATAAGGCCTACCACTTATAGTCAAGAGGTTATCAATTTGAATTTTAGTATCAGATGGAATCATGTCAAATGTGTCCATATAATTTACCTTCATTCTTTCTTCTAATTTTGACATAGGTTTTCTAATTGGCATGCTCCACTGCTTTCCTCTTATGAATTCAAAAGGTGGTGTAACCCCATATATTTAATGAAAATACCCATCTATATAAATTCACTTTTTGAATGGTAAAAAATATAATTTATCATATTTTCTATATAAACATTTATATTTCTATGTTAGAGAAGAAAAGGAGCTACAAGGAACAAATCATTGTTATCATATGAATCAAACATAAAAATTGAAATAATCAGTTTATAAAATTAGTCTTGAATTTTTTTAAAAATAATATGCTAATACAAGAATACCATGCCTTAGATCCTAGCACAAAATTTCATGAGTGACACAACACAAAAAACTAGAATACCTTTCTACTTTGATAGAAACATTTAAAATCTGAAGAATAGATCTGAAAGAGTCCATAACAGTTTAGGCATCAATATGAAATTAACACATATAATATCCCAAAAAATAGGAAACATACCAATGTAAAATAATATCAGCTTAGATAAAATAAAACATAAAGAAGGAAAACTCATTTCCTTTTGGATAAAAGTTTATAAAACTTAAAAGTATGAATTACATTTGGACATAATAAGGTGCCTCTATTTTGTCTCATTTGTCTCCAAGCTTGGGAAATGGAAACTATTAATTTATTTTAAATTATATATATATATATATATATATATATATATATATGAGGAAATAAAGTGTCAAAATTTAATGAAAACTCATAATGATAATTTTGAGATGACTTAAAAGTATAAAAACCAAAAAACATTAACAATATATTAATTTTTTTATAGATATTGAAGGTTAAAAATATCCCTCACTCGTACAGAGATAATATTAATAAATATAGAAGGAAGAGAATTATAATGAATCACCCCACCTTTCCTACTAAAAACAACAAACACAAATAAACATGGGATGACCTAAAAGAATCTAGGGAGAAAACCTTGATATAAGATTAAAAATAAGTACATATCCCTAATTACATGACACTTATACCTCTAAAAAGACCCTCTCATAAACTAGATTAAAAATTAACATGTTAAAATCAATGTCTATATGTTAATCATCCATTACCATGTTAACCTCCACCAATTGTGGCATTTGAACCCTACACAATCTGAATTTGTGAATAACCACCTTCAATGTTAGTGTTTAGATGTAGGAACCTTTGCGATTGATTTTTTACCTTAGTCCACCACTCTCTGCCTTTATTTGATTTGCTTCCTAGATACATTTTACTGAGGAGAAAACCCTTCCCAATCTAAAAACATCCACCATAGCATGTAGAATCCTCTACATGTGTACTGAGACATATCTTCATGTGACTAGATTTGATGATAAATCCATTACCCGATATTGTTTTCCATCTAGGCCTTTCATTGCCACCACCATGCCCATATCTTCACAAAAATTGACTAGGTAATTGGATGATAACATCATATTTTTATAACTAAAGATGCCTACGATCCTATCTAGGTAAGGAGATTATGCCATAAGTGTATCCACAAATAAGTCATGTACCACCCTCTAAACTATAATTTCATCACTATGCACCAGTAGCTCCCATTATTTAAAAAAAATGCTCCTCTAATTCATTAAAGGCCACCAATGGAATCAACCCCATATAATTTTATCCAGATAAGGAAATCTTAGGATATTTTTCATCTCAATCATATTCAACCATGTGCATAGAACACCCCAAAATCCAAGCCACATTGATGTTTTTACCATGTTTTGTCTAATGCAAAGGCTAATGCCATATTTCCATTTGTCTTGTTTCATTAGACTAGTAATAAATACTCCTGACCTAGAATTACTTGTAATGCATCCAACACCTCCACATTCAGGGTCTAAGAAATTAGCATAAAATTTTAGTCTAAAACACTTTCATGAAAATCCATTTCTCACTTATTTGACTTGAGCAATAACATCAAAAAAATAAATACCAAATTTGTCATTGTAGTATTCATGGATTCCATCAAAATAAGTACCTAAATAATTCACATACAAATATGGGAAGGTTTATATAGGTATATAAATCCCCCAAATACATCTTCAACCCATAAAGAGATATTTGATTTGATCATTTCACATATTGTATCATTGAAGGCACCTCATGTTAGTAAATTCTTAGCCTAGATGTGAATATATTAATTAGACATACTCCCCTAACTATTCAAATGATTATATTTAATCAATATAATCCAAGCCTAACCATGTATTCCCCTAATTATCAATGATTAGGTCATTATTTTGGTTGATCCCCTAATTAGCTAGGAAATTAACCTTCTTGTTTGCTTCCTTGTAGTAGTAACCAACCATCTAACATTAAAATTATCCAAAGATGGTGAAGTTTTTTCTATTATTTTTTTGAGATTCTAAGCCTTGGCCTATTGGTTTATCAATGCATTCAAAATGATCTTAGAATCCCATTTAATGATTAATTTCTCAATGCCACATTCAAGTTCCAAATGAATTCCCTATATTACTACTTGTGCTTTAGCTTCATTATTCATTCCATCTTATATTTTGGTCAAAAAGTCTATGATCATAGATCCAAAACAATCCCTAATGTAATATCCCACGCTAAATGCATCTAAATTACCTCTTTTTGTTTCATCAAAGTTTAACTTAAAAAAGATCATTGGGGGAGGAATCCAAGTATTATTTTTGTGATCTAATGAAGGCATCATGCTTACCCTTGAATAATTAATATGAAGAATGTTAATTAGTAGATAATTAGTACTAACTTATAAATCCCATGAAGAAAGGTTTTATACCTTCTTGTATAATTGAGACTGCACAACCTCAAATATTGAAATATACAACTTTATCAGAAAGTTTGGTAGATCTAGAGAGTGATCACAAAAGATATGACTATTTATTTCCTTCCAAAACATACAAATTAGGATGTTTGAGCTTGATAACCATAGATATATCAGAGATTATCCTTCCCATCCTAAGTGCAAATAATAGAAATCCTAGACTAAATAGGGTACATGATCCCAATGTTAATTTAAATTTCTATTAATCCAATCCCAACATGTCACTACAAAGGGAAAAAGGTAAAAAAAATAGTCCACACTCTCATCCTCATTCTTGAATAAAAAATTATCAATGTCCTACACCAACCCATCCTCTTAAGTCTATATTGCATCTAAATTTTGTATTGTGTTACTAACCAGGCAAAATCCCCAAATTTAGTAAGACCCTTGTTACTCTAAAAAGTTATCTTAACAAAGGTACTACACTCCTCACATTATACCAATTGATAAACCAAACTAACCTCATAATCACATATACTTGAGTGAGTCCAATATATCATATCCTATTTATTATTCAAAAACCTAATGTTTGGAAAGGATGACTCAAATAAAATCTTATTGATCATCTTGAATGGGGGAAATGTCAAGATACTTTCATTTCCAAACAAAAAATTAACCACACCTATGAAGGTCAAGGTAATTAATTGCTTTAAACCCATGTGATGCACAAAAGTGCCCTATATTCATTGATCTCCTTTTATTCCTAGAGTGGCCTATGCCCATTCCAAGAATCATCCCAAGAATATTATCCCCTACCTATGTTAATGTCTTAGGAAATATTATTGATGATGAGAGGTCTCTAGTGGAGGAAGAAGTTCCAAAAATGAGAACCTATTGGGGGAGAGGTAAGGGTTAGAATGTTGATTGAATACAAAGATTCAAAATATTTTAGCTAAATAATTTTACTCCTTAGGGCTGAAGGTTTTGAATACACATGCAAACCAACTTAACACCAAATCCAAATTTTAAAGTGTGTTCTTGACACCCACATCACCATCACATTTAACTTTGTACACTCATTCTCACTTCACCATCATAATTATTTTAGTTAGTTTACTACCTTTCCATAGATGTTTTTTTAAAATGTTATTATATGATTTGATCACCTTCACTTGAGGGCACAACACCAACATGAGATAAATAGGGATTGCACTAAGAACAAATTTGATGAGGGTAAATCTACCTGTTAATGATAAAAAAAATTCCTTTCCTTGAATTTAGTCTATCCCTTAATAATCTTAATAAGTTTCCCCATAACTCATATTTTCCCTTCCAAACAAAAATAGGTACCCCCAAATATTTTTTAGGAAGCTTACCTATTTTAAAATTTAGGGACTATGCTAACCTAGGTTGAGCAAGTCTAGGAATCTTGATGAAATAAATTTCAGATTTACTCATTCACCTTTTGTCTAGAGGCCATCAAATACAAATCCAATTAATTAATGAAAAAGAGATCTCCCTTTAAATATTCCTTGCCAAAAATAAAAGTCATCTATAAATTATTTGTGTAATATTCTCCAATGATACTATAACATTGAGACCTTCAATATTCCCCCTTCCCTTTGCAACTTGAATAGACTTACTTAATGCATATTCCATTAGGATGAAAATAGAGAGGGAGAGTGGATCCCATTGTATCATTACATGAGTATCATAAAATAAACTTGTTGAGATACCATACATAAAAAATGATAATTTTAGGCTAGAGATGTAGCCGAATATCCATTCACATCAATCCTTAGCAAAGCCAAACCTTTCCAAAAAATTCATAAGTAACCTAAAATGTTAAGTTTTAGGAGAAAGCATTTATATTGTAGGTCTAAAATTATTGCACCAATTCATGAATGACAATAATGTCATTTTCAATATATTGACCTAGAATAAAACCCCCTTGCCCAAGTGATATTAGTTAGGAGATGAAAGCTTTTAGCCTAAATGAAATTACTTCAATGTTGATCATATATATATATCAATACCCACCTTTATATTTAGTCTTGAGAATTACATAATTGTGGTCATTTTTCCCCACTGATCATATATAAATCTTGAAATTACACCATCAAAAAGCCATATAGATCTAGAGATTTGTACTTATTCATTTCAAAGACCACTTTCTTGATTTATTCATGTGATAATGGATTTAAAATCATGTCATTATATTGTTGTGTGACCAATTAGGGGATGACTTCAAGAAGCTCATTTTGAGTCCTAAGATCCATAGTGATTGGGCATGCTACAAGGGAGTTGAATAAACTAACTACTTCCATACTTATCTCAGAGATATATTCAATATAATTTATAACCCTATGCACTATTTTTAAATTCTATTATAACTTCAATTCACTCATGTGGAATAATGAAAAAAAAATTGTATCTTAATCCCCCTCCTTGAGCTAGTGCTACCTTGATTTATATTTCCAATGAATATCTTCCCTAATGTGTAGCTCTTCCAACCTAGATAATAATGATTTATCCTTCTCATACATGTCCATGATCATAATTTAGTTCAAAATTACCACATCCAACTCTTTGAATTCATCTTTCACTCTTTTGGTTTATATGAAAATGTACTTAAAATAATATTTATTCTAATGTTTGAGGTAGTTTCTAATGAAGATAATATTTTTAGTAAAATTGAAAATGTAGTTTATTTTGAGGGGAGGGGTGTTATTCCACCAATATTTTACAATATCAAAGATATAATGATATCTTATCCATATAATTTTGAACTTGAATCGGCATAGTGGGGGGGACCAATTAGGCATTATCACCTAATTCATAAGAGAATTATCAGATCTGATCAATGGTAAGATTCCACTTTCAGAAGTATCATTAAAATCTAACTAGGATGACTAAATAAATAATTTATACAAGTATTAAATAATGTTATTAAATCCTTTTCTTCTATTATTATATGTAAACTACCTCTTCTTTGGAATGATATCTATGAGTCTACAATTAGTGACAAAGGAGGAAAAGTACACCCAAGAATTAAGTGGTCTTCCCATTCTACCTCATTTATCACGTGGAATTAAAATTTCATTGAAATCAATTCCCAAAGTAAACTTATCATAAGGGTGAAGAGTGATGATTTGGGAGAAATCCTACCAACATTCCCTTTTGAGAATCAAGCTACTAGGGCCATAGAAATTGAAGAAGAAAATGAGATGTCTGAGGTAAGATATTTTATCTTAGACCATTTCAAATTTGATCCATTTCCTAAGGTCAACACTTCCAATTTGAAAGGATTATATACTAAATATAGACCCCTATAATCACCTACAAAATCTATAAAACATCCCTTCTAGCTCAACCAACTTAGAAAAAAACCCCTTCACCTCCTTTGTATCAAGTTTTGTTTCTTGAGAAATGATAACATTAGGGTGAAGTGGTGTTAGATGATTCTTTACCAAGCATATTTCTCTAGGGGATTGTAGTCCCCTAGTGTTATAGGTGATGATCTTCATGACCCCAATGATGGGATTTCCACCACCGACACTCTAAGAAATAAATTAGTGATAGCCTTTTTATTTTTAAATAACCCATGCTCACATACCTTGATGTAATTTGGTTTATGCCTTATTTTGATTGTTTTTTAATGGTTCAGTTTAGAGATAGAGAAATATTATTGGGAGATTTTCAAAATCTCCCTTGATCACAAATCCTCATCTTGATCACTATTATTATTACTTCCAAAACATACCCTAAATTCATCATTAAAATCATGGAACCCCTTTTTGCTCTAGATTCTAGTCTTCTAGTTTTATCAAGTTTGGGCCTATTTTATTTATTAATCTGATTGGAAATGTTACTTTGGATGTTTCAGTCATAATGATACATTTTATTCACTCTTTGAACTAAGTCTAAACTTGAAATTTCTATTATATCCACTTAGTATAAAAGAGTCTACAACAAAAATTACTTTGATAAAACCATCTAAATTTTCTTAAGTATGATAAGTCTTAGTCTATTTTAAGTTAAGTTCTGAATTGTATTAAAATTTCCATTTTATTGGACCATTTCACCTCTAATTTTTACAAGTTAATTAACTATTTTATATTTTTCATGGATTTTCCTTATGAATCCTTGTCCATATATATTCCTTTTAAAAATAAAATGGCTAATAATTTATATGGTTTTTATTTTTAGACTTAGTCAATTTATTCATGTTAGACTAGTTGGTCTGAAATTGATCAAAATGCCCATATTTATTCATTAATATTACCACATATTACCTCTCTCTTTAGTTTTTCCTTAGTCATTTTTCATAAAAGTTTAAATTTAAAATCTAATGGATTTTATCCTTTGTGTAGGATAACAGTTATTTTATTTCTCACTAAAGTCCCCAAACAAGTACAAAACTACCGAGTGTCGATCACTCACTTCCTTAAGGCCTTTTGGGATTTAGTCATTTTTTTGCTAAGTATTCCACCTCCTAAGAATAAATATGATGAAAACTTTCCAAATAATGCATATTCACTTCCCCATGACCTTTAAAACTTTAAAGCATACCTCTAATCTCTTATATGCATGGGAAGTTGATAGGTGTCATGATCCATGCTTCCCACTTCTTTACAACTTCTAGATCTTTGAACCTGAACCAAAGAACTTCTAGATGCATGGGATCATGCCATGTGGTTCAAACCCACTTCACATGGACCCAATACAATCCATAGACTTATGATTAATAGGTGATCTCTTAAATGCCTAAGATCATGCTACATGGTAGAATCTTACCTCCATGCTCCTCAGGGATAGTGTATATGTTTGAAATCCTTTGGCAAGGCCATAAAAAAAAGGAGATACTAGAAAATATCAATATCTCTCCTTACCAAGATAATAAAGGTAGATAACATAGTTTCCCAATAAAGATACACATGAGTGAATGGATACTACATGGCACAACCAAGCTAATTGGAGGGCAAATTAGCATCAATGTCACCATTACATGAGATTAAAGTTTAAAAGAATAATAATGCATTCCTTGTTGGGATTAACTATTTAAATTTACTTAAAATTATTGATTTTGGGTCCATTTCTCCCCTTAAATAACTTCAATTTATTGTGTTTATATGATTGCATCATTATAATTGGTTATTTAATATTTAAAATGGACTAATTCAGTTATCTTTGGAAAAATCCCCTTTTTAGTTTTTAATGCTTTGAGATTTTCACCTTTCCTTTAAATATTTTGGAATTTACCATTTTTGTTTAAAATTGAGAAATTTGAAATCTAATGGCTAGTTAACTTTGTTATAGGCCTTTGATGAGTGAAGATTTTCCACCTATTGAGACCTCACTTATCCACTTTTCTAGAGCACCTCAAATGAAGATCCCACCAAGCGATCATTTAGGTTATTTGGATGACACCACATGGCATGATCCTACTTCCCTATCCCTTGGGTGGTTAGTACAAATAGAGAATGTTGTAGACTCTCTAGGTAAATGAGTATGCCACATGGAAACATCCTACTTCCCTACACTCTTTGGTTAATTATAATACATAGGAAAAGAGGAGATAGAGTGAGTACCTTAGATGAGGCCACATGTTAAAATTTTGAGGATTTGGGGTAGTCATGACATACTAAACATAGATCTAGGACCAATGAGCTCTAAGTGAGTAGGATATTTCCACTTGTCAAGATCTCATTATACCCTAGCAAAGGAAAATTCAAAAAGGGTATGGGTCTCTCATTCGAGTATGGGAGTAGTGAAAGAATGCCATGTATCATGGACCTAACATATGGAAGAAACATTAGCTACCAAGCAGTGAGAGGCTACCATATAGTGAAAATTTATTGATCAAAATACATGGACCTCCAAAAAAGGGGATCAATAGCCCAAAATTGATGGCCATCTCACCCATGTATATCATCTACATCCAAAAATTGGAATGTAATCCCAATCAGATCTATGTAATCATGTTATATATTATATTCTAGTGCATGAGGGACCATATGGTGTTGTTCTCATGTAAGTCACATAGTGTTTTAATCCAAATGATAGCATGAATTTCAAGATCAGAGTAGGCATTAAAGCATAAAAGGACAATGAAACACCTTAATAATGCATGATCATCATATTATTTGGCATGAACAATTGGGTGTTCTTATGCATGGCCCCTATTATGCAAACTAAAACCAACTAAGTACTTTGATGAGTGTTAGACTAGTTACATCCACCCAAGTTCAATTCATCAAATAGTTGGCATGATATTTATCTTTATTTACTTAAGATTAAGATGGATATAATTCAAATTTGATTTAGGTTGGCATGTCTCATTGAATGATTATAACCATTCTATAGTGGGATGATTGATGAATCCATGCATTACCTATAAAAGATTGAATCTATGATTTAATAAGGGCTAGTCAATTAAATATTATAAGTTAGAATAGAGAACAAGACCCCTCTTTTTCCTACTTTCTAGTTAGTTTTTTCCATTTCTTCATGAGTCAAGGTTGTTTTGATTTATTTTTATAATTCACTTGAGTATATGATGAATCCTCATTTATGCTTCATGAATTATCTTGTCATATAAAATATTTATGAGTTGATATTCTATTCCTTCTCATATATATGATGGTTGGCTTCCCTTTTTTTTTCACTACTACTTCATCCTTAGGCTCCTACACCTTATTTGTCTTATGGTTGTGTCATGCTTTCCAATTAGAGACTAGTTTACATAAAGGGACTTGTCTACTCAACAAAATAAGATTGGTTTCCTCTACAAAGTGGGATCATATTCTCTTTCTCCCTACCTTCTCTTTGTTTTTTTATGTCTCTATTAGACTAGTTTTAATAGTAGTTTTGTTGACCAATTTTGACCCCTAAGATCAAAATGTCAACCCTTATAGGTACAAACTTTCTTGCCATGTATTATAACCTTATTCATAGCTTTTTCATGCTTTATGCGGTCTTCAAAAGGTTTTTCTAAAACCTTTTTAGCAAAAATTGAGGCTTATTTTTAAATTTTAAGGTAATGGTTTATCTTTGTATTATACTACCCTAGTCATGTCATGGCGAGAAAGAGATGAGTCCAAATGGTGTCATAGGTCCTTAGGTTTATCTTCGAGTCATTTCCCCATTAATTAACTTGTATAAAAATTTCATGTTGTTTGGATAAGTTAAGGTTATTATGCAAACTTTAAGGTAAAGTTTTAAGAAGAAAGATATGTTTTTGACTAACTTCCATATGTGTCAAATATAATAAAGACCAATTATGAAATTACTTTTTTCTAAGCTATTTAAGTAGCTATACGACTTGAATATATGTCAAGATGTTAGAAAGTGGTCAGTTACTTCAGTTCTAACTCCAAAGAGGTAGTTTTAGGTCACTTGTATAGATACGAGAGCTCATATTCAAGTAAAAATAGTTCAAGAGTGTCCTTTTAGCTTCCACATGTTAGAATCATGATTTTAATTAAGTTTCAAGTCTTGAAGTTGCAGACAAGCATTCAAGAACTCTATCACTTCCTTCACAAGCTCACAAAATATATTTTAATGTCGATGGTATGGGTTCTATAGGTGGATTTATATCCTAATATCTTAACAAGAGATAGGGGTCCTAGTGGCCTTTAAATATCTAGCATTGGGTTTTATATTGAATCTCATAACTCTATGAACAATGGATAAGAACTTGAGGGGTCAACAAGTGACTCAAATCCTAACTAACTCAGTTTTGGGAAATTTTCATTGCAAGAATGGACTCATTGAAGCATGACAAAAATTGAAAGGGATCCTTAGAGGTCTGAACAAACATATCACACCTTCATTCACCTAGTTGGCACTTTTGGCATTATATTTTGAGCAAGAGAGCTTCATAAGGATAATTTGTAGGTTTAACACTTAGAGTTGAAGAATTCATAAAAATTTCAATGCACCCAAATGATTTGTTATAATTTTCACCATATTTTCACTCCATTCAAGGATTACCCATAATATATTCATTATGTACATAGTCTTCTAAATAACATTCATATTCTTAGCCAATTGGACTATGTATAGGCTTCTTGCTGAAGAATGGTTGAGAAAGTCTTATATTATATTGTGAAGAGGTACATGAGGATTATGAAATAATAATAAAGGTAATAAAATAATTTATAGACATTCTAAGTGCTCATAACATCAAGTTTGTATTATGTGAAAGCCTAAACCATGAGGAATGCAGACCTACAGGTCTACATTTCATGAGAAATACTATCAAATTATGAAATATATTTTGATATTTAAGACCTAAACCATGAAGGTAGTGAATTTTTCTAACATTTTAATATTTTAACGTTAGTAGAGAGGGTGTGATTTCATAAATCAATACTAGAGATAACCAATGATTAGTTATAGACCTATGCTTGAAGAAAGCTTGTTAGTTGAAGACAATGGGAGACTAGATTTATTTTATGATACCTTTATAAGTAAGATGAAATGATAATTTTAAAATTTATTCTCTACCTCTTCACTTTTAATCATGATAAATTTATGGAAATCTAAAACTCTTACTCTAATCATCTTACAGTTAGGCCTGCCCTATCAAATGAAGATGCCTACTTATTTTGGTTAGAGAAGAGGTATATGAGAGAAAAAATTAACATGAAATGATTTTATATTATTATCATAACATATATATATTATCTAAATGTGTAATGTAAGGCATCTCTAAGTTTTAAATATTTATCTAGACTAAATAGCCCTAATCCTACAGTAACACATGCATGTGTGTAAAATGATGAAGAAATCCTTATTTTTTGTGGATGAATGGAAACATAGAGGTGATTAAAAGGTGTGAATATTTATATAATAAATTTATTAGGTATTTATAATTTTCCAATGTTAATAAAATTGGTATTGAAAAGAGAGAAAGAATCTAATTGGTTCATAAAGCCTAAAAAGGTATACATAGGCTTCTATATGAATTCAAAAAGAATTTTAAGTTTGGAGGTTGCATAAAACCTTGGATGTCACAATATGGAGTATTATAGTGATTTCGAAACATTTTAATTATGAAATATTCCTTATTCAAATCCATTCTTAGGATTAACAAGGAACTAGATCCTAATGAAGACCTATAGGTAGAATTGTCAAGCCTAAGTGTTTTGAAAACTATGTATGGGATTGATGAATAAAGGTTAGTTTTTAGGGTAAAATGAGATCATGAATAATAAATATATATATATATATATATATATATATATATATATATATATATATATATATATATATATATATATATATATATATATATATATATAATTTTAACATTATATCAGGTTTTTAATCCCTCTAACATAGAATAAAAGGAGAAAACATAGTAGCTAGGGTCAAATCCACTGGTTTGGTTTCAAACCCTCAAAGCATGAAACACATGTTGCAAAGCTCATAAATGGATAATAATCATTATATATTCATTTTAAAAAATTTATACAGGTGTTAAAAACCTAAATAGATAATTATAAGATAAAAGTAAACATCAAAATAGCCTTCTAGGCCTAATTTCTCTCTTGACCTCAAGAATGCACAATCTATTAGCCCAATGGTCTCCTAAACATGTTTGCATATTAGATGAAAATATGAATGGTGGATAAATATATTATTAATAATAATTCAATATTATTAACTCGTGATTAATTTCATTTGGAGTTTCATTAAGAGCATGTGCTCTATGAACAATCCTTAAGACCCTAAGGCACTCAGAATTTGCCTAGAAGACTAATTTTGACTCGATGGAAGAAAAGATCTATAAAATTCATTAAAATTTATTGATTAAAACTTTATATGAAATTGGTAAAATTTAAAATTCCCATGATCACAATTTTAGGCCATTGGTTGGCATGTGCAAAGGCAAAACTATATAAAATGGTCATCACTACATGGTTGTATGTGTGTTTATGAGTGTGTAGGGTAAGAATTGGTTTCCCAATCAAGAAAAAAGGTTTATAAAGAATTGATATAGGTTATAACATAATAAAAACACATATTAATTCCTAATAAATAGGTATATAATCTATATAAGTCATCAAATGATGTCATAAGGTGAGAATGCACTAGTTTGCTAGTCAAAAAGCCTATCTCAAGCCTATGGAGTACAAGAGGAAAACTATTTTATAGAAGATGGATTTTTACCAAGATTTTTTAAACCTAAAAAATATATTACATTCAAAGGTGAGAATGCACTAGTTTGCTAGTCAAAAAGCCTATCTCAAGCCTATGGAGTACAAGAGGAAAACTATTTTATAGAAGATGGATTTTTACCAAGATTTTTTAAACCTAAAAAATATATTACATTCAATATAACCTAAGAATTTCTTTGCAAAACACTTCAATCACCTCTCAAGACTTTTCAAATGCTTAGACTAAGGTTTTGACTATTTCATGGTTCACATATCCATATAGTGTTTTAGGAGATGAAATTTGGCATGGAGAATTGTCATGTCATGGGTAAATTTAATCACACACTTCCTAAATTTTTTGCATGTGTGTAAGTTATTTTGAGCCAAAACTCAATTTCTAGGCCTAGAGGGCTAATGAAGACATAAGTGAAGAGAGGAAATGTGCTAATAAGTGTATTTACACTCAGATTTGGGTCCTAAAATTTGGAATGGATATTTAAGGGGATATTGGGTCCTCATATATATATATATATATATATATATATATATATATATATATATATATATATATATATATATATATATATATATATATATATTTATTTAATTATTTATTTTTACAATATCCTTCATAAATCATTCTACAAAATGAGGTTTACACGTTTTTAGGTCTATAAAGAAGTGAGGCCAAATGAAAGATTTAGTTATAAAATGAGATCTTGGTGAGAGTTTAAGACATAAAAATGAATTGTTTTAGTTCTAATATTACTATTATATGCTATCCATGGATATATATTTACTTGGTAGTGACAAACTCAAGATTTTACACTTGCAAACAAGGTGAGGCATGACAAGGCTAAGGGGTTTCAAGACACCTAAAGAGTTCCTTAATGATTATCATTGATATTTTAGTTTGAGGAGATCCTAATTAAATGGAAAGTGTAAAAATTAGAGATATAATGTAACTCAATATGAATTAAACATAAATTAATCCACTTATCATCTCAAAAGCCAAGATAAAGGATAGTTTGGAAGAGTAAATGCAAGGTGTCAAGCAAGTTTTACACTTGTAGTGCCACTTGGATTAGGATATCATCTTTAAGAAATAACACGTGTCCTTAAATAGCTATTGAGATAGTTACATACATCATTTCTTGAATGTAACTCTCATGAGACATTTTTCACCTATCTCTCCTACACCCCTCTCTCTTCTTCTATCTTAATTTTATATAAATTCAATCTTGATATAATATGTATGTATCATCTACCTAGTTATGGTAAATACCTACCAATTTAAAAGACTTTAATCAATGAAAAACTTATGTTCTACCTCCTATTTTGATTGGTTTCAATGTGTGTGTGAGTACATGATCTTTTCAAGTGATTAGCCTAGCTTCATTGGTATGTTCTCATTGTCTATCATTCATATTTAGTTTGAAATTATTCTTGAAGGTCTTCTTAAGTGTGAAATTTTGAGTGAGTTATCTACTCATTAGTTTCATTCTATGACATCTTGTCTAGTCCTCTTATCCCCAAACAACTTTCACAATCTTCTCACGAAATACTAATTTAGAGAGGTAGATTATGAGTAGTGTTTGTTTCAAGTTAGTCTCATGGTTGAAGTGCATATATAGCTAGTTGGTAGTGGTCAAACTATTTTGTTCCATCACCTCTATTAGTGTAGGTTTGCTTCTCTTTTCCTAATAAGTCAGTATACTAGTTTGTGATCCTAAGTGATACATGAAAGGGAAATATCCATTTAACCTAGAGATTTAATCTAACATTAGGCCACCCACAACCTAAGATTGTCTCTATGTTATCTAAAATTTAGAAGGATTGAACTACCTTACAATGGTGAAAATTTGGGTGATACCAAGTTTGGCACACCTAATGGGACTAGGGTCCAAAGTGGTCAAAGGATTATTGGTGTTTTAATTATACATATCATCCTTTAGAGGCAATAAAAATATCAATGACAACTCTGATCTCAATCAATTAGTTCTAGTAGACCATGCACCTATTAAAAGTAAGTGGTGTTTTCAATTTACTATCTTGATGAGGTTGTCATGGCTGAGTTTGAAGTAAATTTTATTTTAATTCAAGTTGATGAGATATATCAAGCCTATGGTTTTGTATAATAGTCTCACCATGACTCTTATCAACCCTATAATGAGCCTTATTAGTCCTATGATTAGTCTTACCAATAGTATGATGATTCTTATTAGTATTATATTATTCGTTATTAGCCTCACTATGACCCTAACTACACACCTCAACAACCCTATCAATATTGATATCCTCCATACTACCAATATTATCATTCTTATTGACTTTGTGGGCCATAAAAATCTTATGATTAGTTTACAAATCCTCTGTGTTTCTATGATAACACATATGAACAACCTAGTTTTAAAGATGAAATGGATGAGATGAAAAACAAGATACTAGAGTGGGAAAAAAGAGTTTGTTCAACTTCTCAATATGAGGAAGTTATTGTTTTGTTTCAAGATGTATATAATTATCCATTAGTGATAAATGAATTGTGTACATTGGTATTAGAAAGGATGGAGATTCAAGAAAGACAAAGAAGTGAGTTCAATCAAGTATATCAAGAGACATCTTGTATTCCTTATCAGACCTCTTATACTCCATATCCTCATGAATTCATTAACCATCTTGAAGAAGAGCCTTCAAGTGAACCAATTTAAACTCCACTATAACTTACTATTTTCAAAGTCCCAACTCAAAACCAAGTAGTTAAGTCTATTGAGGTATGGTCCTAGTATTGGTATTAAAGCATTAATATTGTCATTGATGTCAAAGTCAAGATTGAATATCCTTCATGTCAAAATTTATAATTGATGTCATGTTTGGTAAAGAGGTCTGTGAATAATAATATTTTTTTCTCTATTGATATAAAATTTCAAAGCAACCTGGTATCCTTTATGAGGTTTGATGACATATCAAGATCATGCTCAAGATTTAAGAGAATCATCTTGTTTGAGCTCTAAATATTGACAAGCATATAAGGTAAGTACATCTTGGTAAAACTTTGTAAATATTACAAAGATTATAAAGTATATTAAGAATATAATATGCTTCATTAAATTATGGTTAAAATAATGACATCATTAAACCATATTGTTGTGTCTGAACTCTAAGCACTAGGCATCTTGAGTAGTCTGGCCTAGCTCTATGAGAAAATTTATGCATGATACATGATGAAACTTTGTGATTTAGGTAATTAAAATAATAATTAAGTATTATAATCTATGATAACATGGATACAATAAAAATAATCCTTCATATGAGTTCAAATGACAAGATTTAATCTTAACTCATGTATGAAGAGACCTAGTGAGAATTTGTAGGCTTAGTGCCTTAGTGAGATAAGCCTAATAACATGGTAAGTTGAGCCTTTGGAGACCTAAGTGAGAAAGTGTGGTAGTATGAGAAAATTATATTATTATATATTACATATGGATGAATGGCTAAGAATAGTATAAGAGGTTTTAGGTTATGTTCATAGTCCAAGTAGGACTAATAGTATAAGGCATAAATACACAAAGTGACCTATAGTGGCCCAATGAGGGTTAAAGATAATTTAAAAGGATGTAAGAGTTATTTATATATTTTTAAATGGTTTGAGGTATTCTTCTAAAAAAAATTTCCATGTTTTAATTCAATACATGAAAAAGAAAGCAAGAAATTTGATGATAAGGTTGATTGTGTGCATAAAAAAGGGTGTTACAGACCCAATAAGAAGTTACTCATGCTCATTTATACATGAAAAATTTGAATAAGAGTTTGGTAACTTCATGGTAGTTTGGTAAGGTCCCTATCTTGAATTCCTTAGCATTATTTTAGGGATTAGTGGGCAATCCTTTATGAATGATTGTTAAGAAGTTAAGGTGATGAAAACCATCCTAAACCACTTATAAAGACCTGATAGGAAATATATAATTAGTTATGTCTCATAATGGTTTATTTTACATATATATTTTTTTTAAACATGTAAATGACTCTTCAAGTTTTTCTCAAGTGGTTTTTTTGTCCTAATAGTGAGTGGAAGCTATAGGAAAACCCTTGTTTTTAGGGATTTTGATAATAAAGGTAGGGTTGAATGGGTAAAAGCATGAAAGTGGATGGAAGATGATTTTAAAGAATTATTTTTTTTATTATTAAAAAAATTATTATTTTTTGACCAAAAATATTCAAATTCGATCATGAAAGTTAGCATATCGCTAAACTAGCCTAATGAGCAAAACAATGAAAAAACTAGGTGAGAATGAGATTAGGGATTGGTTATATAAGACTAGGAATGAATCTTAAGTAGTGGTTTAATTATTAAATAAATATCCATATTATCCCCTTGGTTTATAAGTGTTGATGATTCCTACACTTATGAAAAAATTTATCATCAAACTGGTTTGTCTAACACAGTGGAGTCTTAGAGTGACATAGTGAGATTGGTCTATAACACCAATATTTATACATGACCATGAAATATATATTTCCAAATATTCTATAATTATTATAAATATTCACACAAATCAATTTTAATGTCATATAGAATTCCCCATAAGTGTTCTATAAGTTGATTTTCCTAACTATGTTTTTTGGTCCTATAGGCAACTTTTATGTTTTTGAAAAGGATGTTCTTGAGTCAATTTTCACTAATAATAATGACAAAAATTTATTAAATGTGTTATAAATTAATAATAAAATAATTTTAATCAATTTTTTTTTCATTTTAAGTCCCTAATAAATCTTGGAGAGTCAAATGATTTTGATTATGTATTGATAGTGTTTTGTGTTTCTGAGTAAGTCATCTACAAGAGTGTTCTTGAGGCCCTTTGGCCTATGTGGTGGAGACAAAAGATTTTTTAAATTTATTAAAGTCATTATTATACTAATAATATTATTTAATTCTTTTTTTATGTGATAAATTTGTGTATTTGGTTCAAATTTACAAGATAGACTTACAGGCAGTGAGAAGGTCTATTAGCGAGGAGACCTAATGAGTAGGTCCAAGTAGTGAAATGGGCCAAATGGATTTAGGGACCCAAGGTTAAATTATAAATGGTGTATTTTATTAATTTATTAAGTGTTTCATATGTTTTTTAATATAGTAAGTGTTATTAAGGGTCAGAATGGTAACATGTGGATAGGACAAACCTAATTACATTAGGTTTCCATTAGACCTAATAGAGGTTTTGGTCCTTATGGACTATGGTAAACTTATTTATTATTTGTTTCACTAATAAAACGTGTGAATTTATATATTTAAATAATAATATTATTATTTTATGGTCCTTATCTTACCAATATAGGTATGAGAAAGAATCAAGTATAAAGTCAATGCCTGATAACCCTATTTTGACTAGTTAGAGAATTGAGCTATTGAATGAAGGATATAATGTTTTTATGAATATGTTAATATATTTAATATCAAAAATAATATAATAAAAACATTACATTAATATATAACCATTATTATATAGGTATTAAGTAAGTCCATTTGACCTGTTTCTAACATAGAGAGGGTTATTTGAGCGAGAAGGCCTAAGAGCCTGGTTTAGTGAGATTGAAGGGTAAAGATTGAAAAAAAAGGAGGTAGTCATTAGTTTAAGATTATAAATACATTTTATAATGGGAAAAAATATCATATGTTACTCTTTTGGTTCTTATTTACCTAGGGGGTTGGAGTCTCCTTACAAGATAGAGGTTGCAGAAGACTAGTTAAGTTGGTGCTTATCTAGATAAGGGTTAGAGCTCCTTGTGAAGTTGGTGCTTCACTAAAAATTAGATATTTAAATTATATGAATATATTACATGTGAATTTTTTATTGGGTTTTATTCCCTAATAGGTTTTCCCACATATCTCTTATGTTTTCTTATGATATGATTATGTAGTTCCTTTGTTTATGCATTAATCTTTTATGTGAATGAATGCTTCAAAAAATGATGAATTGAATTGAATAGTGATTATTAATAAATTTATTCACTCCCCCTCTCATTATCCACTTCTAACATTTGATATTAGAGCAGGTCCTTTGAATGAGGTCTTATAACCTAAAGGAGATTATAAACAAGCTAAGATGGGTAGTCAAGCTCAAGGTGGTTTCTCTACAAGAAAAGATACATTATTTAATGGATCCAATTATGATTTTTGGAGTGTAAGATGAGGACATATATAATTTCCCTAGGCCCTTATGTTTGTAAATTAGTATTGTATGGGTATATTTCACCACCTATTACTCCTACAAATGCAACATGTAAGAAGGCTAGTGACAACAACTCAAAAGTAGTGAATGGAATTATGTGTGGTCTATCTAAAGTAGAACTTGTGAAGGTTATGCACTATATATATTCCAAATAAATGTGGGATAACTTGAAAAATATTCATGATGGAGATTTCAAAGCCAAATTAACTAATCTTTAAACTCATTTAAGATAATTTCAAAGTCTAAAATTGAATCAAGATGAGACCATTATATACTACTTATTTAAGGTTGATGAGGGGGTCAACATCATAAGAGTTATAAGAGAATATTTGAAATAAACTACTCTTTTTAAAAAAAATTTAAGGTCTCTAACTCCCAAATTTGATTCAAAATTATGTGTTGTTGAAGAAATTCAATATTTAGACAAACTTGAGATGGATGGACTTCATGGAACACTAATAGCCTATGAGATGAGGACAAGCGAAGGAAGACCTGAAAAGAAGGAATTTGTGTTCAAGGTAGAATATAATACAAAATATAAGAAGCCACAAGGTAATAAAGTCATAAATATGATGAATTTGATATTGATGATGATGAGTTAATTTTATGTTTGAAATAAAGTTGAAGATAGTTTTAGGAAAGTAGAAAGGTGAGTTGCCTTTAAAATGATTCAATTATGGAGAGGTTGGAAACTTTGCCAATAAATATCCTCATATGAATAATATAAAGGATGATGTATAGCATAATGAAGATCATGATGATGATAGTAAGTCTTATAAGTCTAATAAAATCAATAAAAACTTTAGAAGATATGACAATAAGAAAAGGTTGTTCAAAAATAAAAGGAGACTTTATACCAAGAAATATTGAAGGTCATCTAATGATATTGAAAGAAGTGATTAAAAATTTGATCATGAAAGTGATGGTCCTGATGTCAATGAGGTTCTCTTCATGGATGAATAAGTAATGTGCTCAAATCTAGAAGAATACATATGGATTAAAGGTGTTGTTTATTATACATATGAAGAAAGAGATGAGGTGGATATTGAATCTAAGTTGATGACTACTCTAGAAGAGATAAATATAGTGAAGAAAAAGAACAAGGTGATGAGGTCTCTCATCAAAGACTATGATGATCAGATTAACTTGTTTGAAGATAGACTAAGTAACAACTCCAAGGAAAAAGAGGAAATAGTCAAATAGGTGGAAAGTCAACTTGAAATAGTGATTATAGGCCTATAATAAAAATAAGAATAATGTGAAAGGTATGTATCCAAAGTAAACTCTTTGAGAGTTAAACTGAAACAGGCATCAAATAAGTTCAAGTCCTTTGCAAGGTTTGAAAAGAGCACCACTGATATATATATAACCTTTTAAGTAGTCAAAATACTATTGATGATAAAATAGGTCTTGGTTTTATAGAAAATCAAGATAAGGACACTAATGTGATCAAAAGGGTCAAATATCAGTTAAATAATGAGGACGCTAATAGAACAAACATAAAAAATATCAAGAATTCTAATAGAATAAGGTATGTTAATCCTATGAATATATTGTTATTCATGTAATCATTTTAGTCATAGAGTAAGGCATTTCAAAATCCCATTCAAACATTAATTTACATGGAACTATAAGAAGAACCATTATCCAAGAGATATGTTTCATGGTGTGTTTCAATCCAGAGGGATAACATGATTTAACTATCATAAGGTTGGTCACATTTAAAAATATTTTAAGCAGAAATTTTCAAGATAGGATAAGAATTTTGAGGCTTCTATAACAAAAGAGAGAAATATTAAGTGGAAACCTAAAATGGCTATGTTTGATAGCCAGTTTGTAAGTTCAAATGGACTATTTTCCATGATAGAATAAAATCAAAATGCAAAGGAAAGCCAATAATTTTCTATATCATCATAGTTTGTTGATGAAGGAAATAAGACCAATGAGTCAAGAAAAAATTAAACCCAAATAAATATTAAAGTGATCAAGCTAGAAGGACAAAAAAAGCATAATAAGATCATGGAGGAGGTTCAGTCCTATAAAGATAAGGATATTTGGAAATCTCTTGAATTTATATTGTTATATCTTTATAGAGTAGAAGTTACTCCATTAGGCTTCATGGAGGCACCCAACTAGAAATATACAATAATGAAATATTCTTGGTCATAGGGGAAGTTTTTATGGTCTTAAGAGATATTTAGGTTATAGTTTTAGTCAAAGATATCTGCTACAGATGTGAACTCAAGAGACAAGTCACAAAAATTTGATCAAACCAAGTCATAATTTTGGAAATTTATTGAATCTTCATGGAGAAAAATGGAGTCAATCATGTCTCATGAGTAATTATATGAACTTAGTCTATGCTAAATAAAGGTTTTATGAATTTTGTTTGAAATAACAGTTGTTCTCTTAGGTCTAAGGACAAAAAATCTACCAAGAAGGTGAACCTTTGTCATTAGTGTCAAAGGGGAAGAAAGTTTTTATTTCAAGTTCAAGTATTATAGAATGTTTTTATATGTTTAAGAGTGTTTTCCATAAATAAAAAAGGGGCATATTGTTGAGGTATAGTCTTAGTATTGGTATTAAGGCATTAATGTTATCATTGATGCCAAAGTCAAGATTGTATTTCACATCAAAAGTTAGGATTGATGCCCTATTTGGTAAAGAGGTGTGTGACTAATAAGTTTTATTTACCTATTGATATAAAATTTTAAGGAAACATGGTATCCTTTTTGAGGTTTCATGACATATCAAGATCATGCTCAAGATACAAGAAAAGCATCTTGTTTGAGATCTAAGTACTGAGAAGCATACAAGGTAAGCACATCTTGGTATAAATTTGTAAATATGATAGATATTATAAATACTATTGAGAATATACTTGTCCTCAAGAAGTCATGGTGAAAATAATGACATCATTTAACTAGCCTATTATGTCCAAACTCTAAGCACTAGGCATATTGAGTGGCCTGGCCTAGCTCTATGAGAAAATGTATGCATGATGCATGATGAAACTTTGTGATCTAGGTCAGTATAGGCATAAGTATTATAAGATATGATAACATGGGAAAGAGGAAAATAACATTTCATATGAGTTCAAAGGACAAGATTGAATTTTATCTCATCTATGAAGAGACCTAGTAAGAAATTGCAAGCTAAGCTCCTTACTGAGATGAGCATGATAGTATGGTAATTTGAGACCTTGGAGACCTAAGTGATAAATTTTTGTAGTATTATAGCATTTTATTATGATATATTACATGTGTATTAATTTTTGATAATAGTATAATAAGTTTTAGGTTGTGTTCATAGTCCAAGTAGAACTAGCAGTATAAGGCCTAAATGCATAAAGTCACCTAAAGTGGCCTAATGAGGAGTTAATATAATTTAAAAGGATGAAAAATATCTTGAGATAATTTAAAATTATGTGAGGTAGTGTGATAATAATTTTTACCAATTTTAAAGTCAATACCTAGTTAAGAAAGCAATAAATATGATGATAAGGTTGATTGTGTGCATAGAAAAGGGTGTTGCACACCTGAAAATAAGTTTCTCACGCTCATTAGCACATGAAAACTTTGAATTAGATATTAAAAAATTAATGTTATTTTTGGAATATCCATATATTTAATTCCTTATCATTGGTTTTGGTATTAAAGAACAATCCTTTATGAATGATTGCTAAGAAGGTAAGGTGGCCAAAACCCTCCTAAAACCCTTACAAAGCCATGATAGGAAATATATAATAATTTATGGAATATAATGGTATTATTGACCTAATTTTTTGTTTTAAACATGTAAAAGACTCTTCAAGGTTTCTCAGGTGTTTTTTGTGTCCTAATAATGAGTAGAAGCTATAGAAAAACCCTTGTTTTTAGGGTTTTTGATGTTGCAGGTAGGATTGACCAAGTAAAATCATTAAAATGGATGGAGGGTTATGTTAAATAATTATTTTTTATTCTCATGAAATTTTATATGTAGGTTTATGACAAAAAATGTAAAAAAAATGATCATGGAAGTTAGCCTATCTCTAAACTAGCCTAATGAGTAGAATAATGAAGAAACTAGTTGAGAATGAAAATGAGATTAGGGATTGTTGAAGAGGAATAAGGATGAATATTAAGGTATTGGGTTAATTATTAAATATATATAACTCATATCCCTTTAGTATATAAGTGTATATGATTCCTACACCTATGCAAAAAGTTGTCATCAAACTAGTCTATCTAACATAGTGGAGTTTGTGTAGAGTGACATAGTGAGATTGGTCTGTAAAACCAATATTGATAAATTAAAATAAAATTTATATTTACATATATGTTATAATTATTATAATTTTTCAAAAAAATCCATTTGAAGATCACAGATATGTTCCAAGAGGTTTTCTATTAGTTGATTTTCTTGACTGTGTTTTTTGTTCATATAGGTAACCTTTTTGTGTGTAAAAAGGATATTCCTAAGTCAATTTTCACTAATATTAAGGATTAAAAGTTATTAAATTTGTTATAAATTATTAATAGGATAATTTCCATGCATTTTTTTTTCTCATTTTAGGTCCCTAATCAAGCTTGGAGAGACAAATTATTTTGACTATGTATTGACAATGTTTAGTGTTTCTGAGTAAGTCATCTACATGAGTGTTTTTGAGGCCATTTATCATATGTGTTCAAGACAAAAGATTTTTTGGAAGTTTTTAAGGTCATTATGATGCTAATAATATTAATTTATTCATGGGTTATGTGATAATGTTTTGTATTTGGTTCAAATTTTAAAGACAGACTTATAGGTAGTGATAAGGTTTATTGGTGATGAGACCTAGTTGGTAGATTTAAGTAATGAAATGGGAAAAATGGAAATGGGAACCTAGTGAAAAATTATAAATGGTATATTAGAGGAATTTATTAAGTGTTTCATCCATTTTTTAATATATAAAGTTTTCTTAAGGGTTAGAATGGTAATGTGTGGATAGGATAGACCTAATTGCATTTGGTCTCCATTAGGCCTAGTGGAGGATTTGGTCCTTATGGACTATGACCAAATTATATATTTTTTTCCACTCATGAAACGTGTGTATTTATATATTTAAATCATAATAAAATCATGTTAATTTCCTTATCTTACCAATACAGGTATGATAAATAATCATGTATAAGGTCAAGGCATGATAAGCCTATTTTAACTAGTTAGAGAATTAAGCTATTGAGAAAAGGATATACTATTTTTATGAACATGTTAAGAGATTGAATATCAATATTAATAATTCTTATATATTTATTAAGGAAGGTTATTTCACCTTTTTCTACCATAGAGAGGGCTATTTGAGAGAGAAGGCCTAAGAGGCTAGTTGAGTGATATTGAAGGGTAAAAAGCGAAAATAAAGGAGGTAATCATTAGTTGAAGATTATAAATGGGTATTATAAGGTGATAAAATATTAGAGGTGACTTGTTTTGTTCCTAGTTACCTAGGGTGTTGGATCTTCCTTAAAAGATAGATCTTGTAGTAGCCTATCTAATTTGGCGCTTATCTAGATAGGTCTTGGAGATCCTTGTGAAGTTGGTGCTTCACTAAAACCTAGATATTGACATTATATGACTATATTCCATGTGAATGGTTTATTGGGTTTTTTTCCAAAGATTTTTTCCCACATATCTCTTGTGTTTTCTTGTGATATGTTTGTGTAGTTTCTTTATTTATGCATTAATATTTTATGAGAATGAATTCTTTAGAGAATGATGAATTGAATTGAATAGTGATTGTTAAGAAACTGATTCACCCCCCCCCCCTCTCAGTATCCACTTCAAACAAAGTCTTGGAAAAAATAAGAGGAATATTTCATAGATCAGGAAATTGAAGTCAAGGAAAAATATCTTGTGTCTTTTCAAGCCCAATTTTCCCTTCCTCAATAACCTAAAGATTTTCCATCTTGTAGGTATATCCAAGAAGGCATTCAAAAAAAGAGGAGGTCCTAGTTAAGAATGTTGAACAATAAGTTATAGATATTTAATAATCTCAAGAAGGATAATTTAAGGATGAGTTGTTTATTGAGAAGAATGAACTTATAACACATCTAAATCTACTTTCCCTCCAAGATTTATTACAAGAATCTTACATTCCCAAGACCTCAAGTTGCAAGAAATCTCCCTCAATTACCAAGCCTATTCATGAACAACATACCATGCCTAATACTACTTATCAAACATATGAACATATTCATCACCCTCCTACCATATCCCTTCTTGAAGAGAATCATGTTCTATGGAGGATATAAGAGGAAGTTGAAACTAAAAGCGAGTTTCTAGGAGAATGTAATGAATATGTTTCAATTGAGTTTGATAAGGATATCTTCATTGGTACCCCACTTGGAGAAGAAAGAGGAATTTAAATTTTCAAATATGAATTTATATAAGATATTCTTGATAGTATGCTTCAATAATAATATCTACTTGCATCTAATCTTGATAAGGTTTTAGCTAGTCTTGATGTTGAAGGTTCTCTAAGACAAAAAGCTGAGGTCTTGAATGAAGTAGAAATGATCCCCAATGAATAAAATGTTTAACTTGAAGATTTTGACTTCTAATCACATCATAATTTCATATATAGGTTTTATATTCTTGACAACCCTATATCTCTTGAAGATAAAGATGAAGATGCTATTAAATTTGGTCTCATTCAAATTGACCAAAGTAAGGAGCTAAAAGATGATTGGTAAAAGTACATTGAGTCAGTCAAAGAAGTTGAAGACATTTTAAAGGGTACACTTCATATTTGAGATCATGAACATGAATATTTTAGTTAAGATACATCCATTTAAGACCATTATACAACTTGGATTGAGTACGCAAAGCTCTTTAAAGAGATTAATGAGCTTGTAGAAGATGATAAGAAACATCAGGTCACTAAAGATGCCATAAAGACAAAAGGAAAATGTATAGATGGAGTATCATTTAATGATTTTATAGATACTAATCAATATTAAGTGGATATTAAAGCACATGATGAGTTCATCTTCATAGGATATTGGTTTGTTCCTAATACTTCATTTGAAAGCATGACTAGAGGATTGGAAAGAAAGAAGAGGATGAAGATAAAAAAACAAAGGTAAAAGTGTTAGCTTGAATTATGATACTCTTCACCTCATAAATAAAAATATATCATAAGCTTCCCATTTTACCTAAGAGGAATAAGTTAGTTTTAGGTCAATTGTGCATACTAGTTGCTTATGTTATGTTTTATGTTCCCTAAGTGCTTAGATAACACATGTGTGTTGTCCTTGTTTTGTGTTTTTAGAGGTAAAATAAGTTTGTTTTATCTTTTTCAAGGTCTGATCAAGTTTAAGTTTGAGCACAAGTTACTCCATTTCCTAACGGAAGGACAAGGCTACTAGTCTATGAAGAATTGTAGGCATGATATCCCCATGAATCACTAATTTATTGACCAATTTTGACCCCCATGGTGAAAATGTCAACCATTATAAGAAAATATTTGATTTTTATGTATTATAACCTTGTTCATAGCTTTTTCATTACTTATGTGGTCTTTAAAAGGTCTTTGTAAAACCTTATTAGCAAAAATTAAGGTTTATTTGCAAAGTTTAAGGTAATAATTTATCTTTATATTGTACTAGCCTAGTCTTATCATGGTGGGAAAGAGGTGAGTGAAAATGATGTCATAGGTCCTTGATTTTATATTGAACTCATTTTCATCCCCTAATTAACTTATATAAACATATCATGTTTTTTTGGATAAGTTAAGGTTCTTTTGCAAACTTTAAGGTAATGTTTTATGAAGAAAAATATGTTTTTGACTAACTTACACTTGTTTTAAAGCTCAAAAAGGAAAAATGTCCATAAAAATACATTTTTAAATTTTTCTAATCAGTTATATAACTTGAATATATGTCAAGATGTCATAAATTAGTCTGTTACATTAGTTCTAAATCTAAAAAGGCATTTGTGAGTCACTTATACAGAGATGAGAGCTCATATTCAGGTGAAAATAGTTTAGGAGTGTCATTTTAGATTCTAAAACTTATAATCATACTTGAAATGATGTTTTAGGTCTCAAAGTTGTGGATACGTAGTTAGGAACTCCATCACTTCCTTCACAAGTTCACAAAATCTATTTACGTGTGGATGATACAAGATGTATAAATAGAGTTAGAGCCCAAGATATTGACTAGAGATATGGGTATTAATGGCCTTAAAATCCATAGAATTGGTTTTTAGATTGAATCCCATATCTCTATGAACTATTACTAAGAGTTTGAGCGGTTAAAAAGTGACACAAATCTGCACTAGCTTAGTTTTGGGCATTTTTTCTTGAAATAATGGACTCATTAAATCATGAGAGAAATTGAAAGGTGTATTTATAAGTATACACAAAAATATCACACCTTCATCCACCTAGTTGGCACATTTGGTGTTGGAGCTTGAGGAAGAGAGCCTCATATGGATAATTTGTAGGTTTTTCACTTGGAGTTAAAGACTTTATCCATGGTTTAATTCACCCAAATGACCATTGAGTTTTATCACCATATTCTCAATCCATTTAATGTTTCCCAATCATCTAGTCATTTTGTATATAATCTTCTAAATAACATTCATATTCCTAGACAATTGGATTGTGTATGGTTGTTTGCTTAAGAGTAGTTAAGAAGGTATTATATTACATTTTGAATAGGTATATAAGGGTCATAAAATTATATCAAAGGTAATAAAACAATTTAGAGACATTATTAGGGCTCAAAACATCAAGTTTACATAATGTGAAAGCCTAAACCATGAGGAATGCAAACCTACAAGTTTGTATTCCTGTAGGTCTATATTTCATGAGAAATTTTATCAAATTATGCACTAAATTTTGATATTGAAAACATAAAACATGAATAAAATGCAGTGTTATAACATTTTAAGAGTTCAATGTCAATATAGAGGGTGTGATTTCATAACTCAATGCTAGAGACAACCAATGATCACCTACAGACCTATGTTTGAAGAAAGTTTATTAGTTGAAGATAATGGGAGATAAAATTTTTTTGATGAGACCTTTATAGGTAATATGAAATGATAATTTTAAAATTTATGATCTACCTCTTCAATTTTACTCACCATTAATTGATGTAACTCTAAAAGACTCACTCCAATCATTTTACAGTGAGGCCCACCTGACAAGTGAAGATGCTTACTTTTTTTGGTTAGAGAAGAGGTTTATAGGAGAAAAAAATAACGTGAAATGACTTTGTATTTATATAATAACCTCTATATAATCCAAAGGGTTTATTAAATCTATCTAGAACAAATAGCCCTAAGCCTATAGTCACACAGGTCTATGTGCAAAATAATGAAGAAAGCTTTATTGCTTATGGATGAATGGAAACATAGAGGTGATTAAAATGTATGAATGTTTAAATAATAAATTAATGAGGTATTTATACTTTTCAAATGTCAATACAACTATAATTTAAAAGAGGTCAAGAGTGTAATTAGGTGCATAAAGCCTAAACAGGTATACATAGGTCTGTGTATGAACTCAGGAAGACTTTCAAGTTTGGAGATTGTATAAAACCTTAGATTATAAAATATGGAGTATGATAGTGATTTTTAAAAATTATAAGTATTAAATATTTCTTATACAAATCCATTCTCATGCTTAGCAAATAACTAGACCCTAATGAAGTCCTATAGGTAGAATTATCAAGCCTAAGTGTCATGAAAACAATGTATGGGATTGATGAAGAAAAGTTGTTATTGAGGTTGATATGAGGGAATTAAGAATCAAATAATATTACATATAATTAACTGTAACATTTTATGAGGTTATTAATCCCTCCAATATATTAAAAAATGAGAAAACATAGTAGCTAGGTTCAAATCCACTAGTTTGCTTATAAACCCTCAATGCATGAATCATGGCTTGCATTACTCATAGAGGGATAATAATAATTAAAGAGTCCTTTTAAAAATGGTATATAGGTCTTATAGACCTAAATATGTCATTTTTATATAAAACAAAACATCATAATAGGCCTCTAGGCCTAATTTCTCTATTAACCTCACAAATGCACAATCTATTAGCCCAAAGGTATCCTAACTTGTTCAAATATTAAATGAGATGATGAATGGTAAATAAATATATTAGGAATGATAATTTTACCCTATGAAATAATTATTAATGTAATTTTTAGGTTCATTAAGACCTTGTGCTCTATGAACAATCGTTAAGACCCTAAGGCACTCATAGGCTGCCTAGAAGAACCAGTTTTGACCTAATGAAAGAAAATATTTATCAAATGCATTAAAATGGACTGATAAAACCTTTAAATAAATTTTTTTACATTAAATACTCCCTTCATAACTATTTTGGGCCATTTTTTGGCATGTGTAAGGGTATAATTATATGAAATGGTCATAAATACATGGTTGTAGGTGTGTCTGTAAGTGTGTAGGGTAAGAATTGGTTTATAAAAAAATAAATGAGGTATATAAATACTTTAGAAAGGTTATAAAATAATCCTTTAGAAAGGTATATTAAGGTCTCATATAGTTTTATATAATCTTTTCAAGTCATCAAGTGATGTCACAAGGTGAGAATGCACTAGTTTGTTAGTCAATAAGCCTATCTAAAGCCTATGGAGTATAAGAGGAGAACTCTTTTCTAGTAGGAGTTATCCTAGGATTTTTTAAGTTGAAAAAAAATCATAAGCACTAAAACTTGATAATTTCTTGGCAAACCACTTCAATCACCTATCAACCTTGTTCAAATGCCTAGACTATGGTTTTGACCATTTCATGGTTCACATATCTTTACAGGATTTCACAAGATGAAAATTGGCATGGAGTATGGTCAAGGCATGGGTAAAGTGAATCACACACTTCCCATATTTTTCACATGTGCGGGAGTCAATTTGATCTAAAAATTAGTTTATAGGCCTAGATGGCTAATAAAAACCTAATTAGAGAGATAAAATGGGCTAATAAGTGTACTTACACTCGTATTTGGGTACTAAATTTTGACATTGAGTTGTAAGGACATACTGGGTCATCAAAAATATATTTATTTTTTCAATATTCTTTGTATAGTATTCTAAACTAGGAGGTTTTCATGTTTTTAGGGTAATAAGTTAGGCCAAATGATAACTTTATCTACAAAATAAGATATTGGTGAGATTTTGAGTCCTAAAAATGAATTGATTCAATTTTTATATGACTGTGAGATGCTATACATGAAGAGATATTTCCTTGGTAAGGACAAACTCAAGATTTGACACTTGTAAGAAAGGTGAGGCATGATAAGGCTAAGGATTTTCAAGACACATAAAGAGTTACTTGATTATTACCATAGAGATGATAGTTGTTATCCAAGAACAATGCCCATAAAGGATGACCTAGAAGACCACGCAATTAGACTAGAAGACAAACATGGAGAATGACAAGGATGAGAATCTTTTAGTTATTACCAATTCAGAATATAAGTTGTTAAAATCTAAGTTGTAATACAGTTGATGAACTATATATTGTTTTGTGTATCTTAGATTAGATATAGCTAGTAACTATCCATAGATATATATGGTTGTATGTAATTGGTGAAACTATTATTCAATTGTTTAGTGTTGAGCTTCTTAGATGATGCTAGTTGATCTTGAAATTATTACTATTGACTGAGCTTATATTCTTCTACACTATGATTTATAAAGGTATTTTGAGTTGTTCTGAATCTTCTATGTTCATTGTGCATTCATATTCCTCCTCTATTAATCTATCTATTTATGTATTTTGTATTAATTAGTTTTTGTAAATTTTGTCTCCCACTGTCTATTCTCATAACTATCCCAATTAGATATTTGAGTTGAATCATAGCTAATAATGGTATGATGAGCATGGATATACTTCCCCTAGTTGATCATGTTGATCATATGGTCATTAGCCATTCAAATTGGATATAATATCCATAGTCCCTAAGGAATAAATTCCACTAATGTTGTGATTATTCCTTGGACAAAACAATGTTGAGGCATGGTTAGATGAGTAAATTAATAAATTTACATATATATAAATGAGAATAATAGGTTATAAACCCAAAAATATTATCCAATACTACCTATATGGATACGTAAATGAGATATTTTGGTGCAAATTCCCTGAGCTTCTAGTGACGTGGCTAGAATGTGCAAAACATTTCTATAATGGGCAAAGAAGTACCCAGTGGATTACTTAGACTAAAATAAACCTAGAGCAAGTGTACAATCTAGATACTGCATGGGCTTGAGTTATGGACTATTGGGTAGAATCCACTATCAAATGGTATGTTCTTCAATTTACAATTTAAGTATGCACTATAGTAGAAGTGGTGGAAGTTAAATTTAATAGTGGCATACACCAAAATTTTTTACAATGTCTTCTTAATCTGATTAAGATGTTGATCCTTGAAAATTTTGTCATGCCAAGACCTATTGATATGGATTAGTTACGTCAAGTGATATGGGGATGTGCATGTAAGGGAAAATGAGTGTGTGAAATGATACAAACTGTGAGCTAGATAAAGGGATAAATTGATGCAGTCATGAGGCATAGTCAAGAGCAAGATCATGAACTATGATAAAAGAGAAGATGGGATATTCCATTGACTACTTCTAGTAGTACAATTAAGCATAGTGTAATAAATAAAGAAGAAAATATGATCGAAGAAGAAGTAAGAAGAGAAAAGAAGATTGAATAAAGTGAAGTTGTTAGGCTCAAGTAGAGTATAGAAGAAGGAAAAGAAGAAAAAGAGAACTTAAAGAGAGATGATGAGGGAGTGCATAGCAAGGTAGAGCTTAGTTATTTTTAGGAAGTTGGTGGTTCATCACCTTATCAAAAAATAGAGTGGATAGAGAGCACAGTTAATCAATGGTGCAGTAATGGATCTATCTAGTTAGAAGGTAGAGTCATGCACTGAGTTCCTATATCTCCACACCACACATCCCCCATGCCTATAATTCTTTCATCTCAAGAAACAAGTAACCTAGTATAAATAGTTAACATACATGCTTTGAAAGATAAGCTTATATAATTAGTTAAGGTAGATTTTGATAAGAACACATTCAAATACAATACCACACAAAAGTAGTACATTAGGAGAGTAGCTACAACTATCATCAACCCTATCCTCTTAGCATATATAAATGACTAGATCACACAAATTGAATTGTGGGGTCACATACAAGCTAGAGTTGAATTATAATTGGGATCACTACCTAGCATTACCTATAATGAAGAGATTAAAGTTACCTTATAGAATATCTTAGTTGAATAGCCACTAGATTTCTTGAGTATTGCATAGATATCTAATCATCCCAAATTATGCAATGAAGCACACAATTGGTAATAACAAGTTCTCAAACTAGGTAAGGTGAAGATCTCAAATTGGGAAAGTGACCAAGAAAATTCCTCATTAGATAGTTTGATCTTAGAAGAACAAGAACCAATTATATGTGCTTTGGTTATTATATCAACACCTCCAATTCAAACATCTCTAGTTAAAAAACCTCTAGTTTAGACATCTCCAATTCAAAAACCTCTAATTTAGACATATTCAAGTGTCCAGCAAAACCCCATCTAGTCATGAGGACAAAAGATTGATCTAACTAGAAAATTTATCAATGTAGCTCCTTATGATGGGTCCACAACCCAAAATAGTACATGTTGACTTTAAAAATGAAATGGTAAGCCAAAGGGATCATAGATGAAGATGTTAAGAAGTTTAAACTAATTGGAACACTAAGTAGATGTGTACTAGAATATGTCTTTCATTATAATACTTCACAATAGAGAGCTTCTCTATAGGATGTGAAGAATTGTCTTACTACCAGATTGACTACTAGGAAGTCTATCAACCAGACCATCTAGGACCTAAAATAAATTAGGCAAGGACCCAAAAATTAGTAACTAAGTATGACAAGAGGTACATGGATGTAATGAATCAGGTGGAGTTTACCTTAGCAAACCTTGATAAAGTTGCATATTTTATCGAAGGTCTACGAACATGAATTTATTTTACATTATGTAAATGTAGTTCCTCACAAAAGTAGATGCCCATTTTTCTACAATATGGGTAGAGCAAATCAAGGAATATGGAACTAGTTTTGAGCTAAAATCCCAACTAGAAAGCATGCTTAAAACACTCATACAAAGGTTGGAAATATAGTAGGGAGTAGTAGAAAGGCCAAAAACTAGTCTATGGTGTATCAACTATGGCATAAAAGGACACTATTGGGATGATTGTCTACATAACAAGGATAAATCTTGTAATCTATGTAAGACTTTAGGTCATAACATAGTCAAATTCCATCTACTACAACTCTATCTCAAGATCCTATAGAGTCTTTTATATAGGTTCTATAAATCTACAAATCATGAGGACAATGATTTTAGGGCCTTATAAGAGCTAAAGAAAGACATCACTAAGAATGTCTTCATAGTCACTACATAGTAGACAACACCACCAATCGCTCCTAGGGTCAATGCAGCTAGTGGAACACCATCAAATAATGGGGCATGGGGAGCCCAACCTCCACCCTATTACTCCCAAGGAACCACTATGTGTCTAGTACCAACATAGTCAAACCAATTTATATACCCTCAGTCATAGAACTAGATGCCACTGCAACAAGGATACTTTAGTTATGAACCTCCACAATAGTAATGTAATGATTGGGGATACCAATTTGAAAGAGGAGGATACCATGGTAGAGGTATAATTTGTGGTGGTGTAGGATGAGGAAGACCTAGGTGTAGACCCCCAAGGTGTTATCTATGTATTGAATTAGGCCACATATAATGCAACTACCTTATAAACCCTTAGAGATAGTCTTACAATGTACGATGTCAAACCTATGAGGAGCATGACATACTAGACTATCCTATCCTCAAAGCATATCAAATGGAGTGCATAGTACACAATGTCAACTTGGTGAATGCACAAACTAAGGAAAACACTTTTATGTAGGCTATCATGTGTAGGCAACATCATGAGCAAGGGCTCCCACCTTTGAAAGCACCATATAACTTTGGGATTTGGAAAGCTCATGTAGACAAATACCTAGATCTAACATTATATAATGAACTAGTGAGGTAGGCCACATAAGTTTTGAAGAATACATAGCAAGAGGAGATACCATCTAGTGACAAAACTACTATCAATATGCAACTATATGTTAAGACAGTGTGCATAGTGATGTAAGAAAGAGTTTTAACTACTCTCACAAAATTGATGTAGCTAGTTAATACCTTGATAAATGAGGACATTTATCAAAATATTAATATTCTAATAATAACTTGATGGATTACGCATAGAAGGGCTATTGTATAGTAGATAAAATGGTTTTAAATGTTAAGACCAAAAGACCATGGGACATAGATGCACACATAGACATTGAGTTAGTAGGGTACAAGATACCCAATACCATGTTTGATTTTGGTAGGATGGTCAACATGATACCAAAGTCTATATGGGAGGCTATTCGATGGCCTCAATTGAGATACATCTTAGTTACATTGAGTCTAGCTGATTATGGTAAGCTAGAGCCCATTGGTAGGCTCAAAGATGTAAAAATCATAGTAGCAAGACTGAGCCTATGAGGTAATTTTGAAGTGATGGATATGAAAACCATGGATATACATTATCTAGCCCTAATAGGAAAAAATTGGGCCTATGATGGGAATATTACCATCAACATAGTTTTGAACCAACTAGAGTCACAATAGGAAGACCATCTTCTAATTATTCCTTTAGTTATGAACCTTACCAAGCCTTACATCATTCCAAGGCAGCCACCGACTTTGAATTATCAAGAATAGAGCTAGTGGATGGTCAAAACCACTTTATAGATAGAAGAACAACCATAGGATTAGCCCAAAACTACTCATTAGGAGGGTACAATAGAGTATAACACACTAAGTAAGTTACCTACTATCTCTCTCTCCATGAGTTATCTCTAAATGAAGAAGATGATAAAGCAACTCAAGTGGTGTAATTATTGACACAGTCCCAAATAGACTTCATATATCAAGCTATATATACAGACCAAGATTACATAGAGCCAAATCCAATAAGGACCATTCATTAGGAGGAGTCCATAATTAGTGGTGACTCAGATACATACCTCCTTAACTAGGAATGAGGTGATCATGAACTTAGACCTTTGTACATGGTATGCACAGCCAAATAACAGATACCCCATTATTTTCCCATTAAGGATTTTGGTGAGTTCATTGTCTACTTTGAATAACATGTACCTAATATGGATTAGAGGATCAAAATACTATATTATGCACTAAAAGGGATCACCACTAACTGATGGGTTGTCCATAGTGAATAACTAGATTGGGAAAGTACATGTTTTCTTGATTTCTTATTTTTGTGTACCTGACATTATGTGTAAACATTGGTTAATGTTTAGAAAAGGGGAATTCCCAAAGTACATATACAATAATTCATAGATAACTAGGCTTAGGATGGGATCCACCTAAATTATTGGGTTCATAGATTTATCTACACACTAAGACCACTCTCGATGACCTTGTATATCTAGTAGGGATGGCGGTGAGAAAAAACCAATTGGACATAGGTCCAAAATGATTTTATTTATACTTTAATCTTTAAAATCACACATCTAGACATACATCATGTATTAGAGAAGATAGAAAGCTTCCTCTATAAAGGTGTCACTATGGATTTCTTTGTTGTGCATACTGTAGATGACAACTAACTTAAGCCTCATAGAGGTTTGAGTGATTAAGGAGAAGGGAAAAGGATTTTTGTAGTGCTACTAGTGAATTGAGTGGGAAAGTGATGATGAGTTGACTGACTCAAGTGAAGAAGGTCTAAATTTGGGTGATTTCTTTGAACCTTATTAATTGGATGAACCACATCCCCAACCATCTATTGAAGAGGAAGAGGATGAATGGTTGATGTAGATAACTTTCCTAGAGATGGAAGGTGAGTGTGTTATCTACCAAACATTAATTGAAGAGGAGTGTAAGCTATACCATGAGCCATTAAAGGATTAGGTTGCCAATATCAGTATAGAGGATAACCCCAAAATGATGCATATGGGATATTACTAGATAGAGGTAGAAGTCTCTAAAGTAATTAAGCTACTACATGAGTTTGAGGATGTGTTTCCCACCACTTTATCTAAAATCAAGGGTGTGGATCCTTCACTTGGAGAGATACATATTAAACTATAGCCTAGCACAAGGCTAATTAAGAAGTGCCCATATAGACTTAACCTGAATATGAAGGTTAAAGTCAAAGCCAAGTTACAATTCATGATGGATGTGAGAATTATTTTTCTCATTAATAAAGTTGATTGGGTTATCCCAATGGTAGTTCAATTGAAAAAGATAGCTGAGATTAGGATCTATGGAGACTGTAGTATCTTGAATGAAGCCTACATAAATGATCTATTTCACATTCCATTTATAGATGAAGTCTTATAAGCTATGATAGGACATGAAGTCTACTCCTTCACAAATGGTTTTAGTAGACACCATTAGATTCCCATCATAGTATAGTATCAAAATAAGACTACATTTTCAACTGAGTGGGGATCATTTACATATAAGGTAATGCCATTTGGGATTAAAAATGCACCTATGATATTTTCTAAAGCAATTGTCAAGGCATTTTTAAACATCATCCATGACTTCTTGGAAATATATTTGGATGATTGGGATATATTTGTATTATATAAGGAACACCTATTAGATCTATGCCTCATGTTAGAAATGGATAACACACTACGATTAGTGATAAACTTAAAGAAGTGCCTCTTTTTCACACCATTTGGGGTACTTCTAGGCCATGTGGTGTGTAGAAAGGGCATACTAATTAATCAAGCCAAGAACACTATTATCATAGGTATTCCACCCCCTAAAACCTCCAAAAAAGTGCACTCATTATTAGGTCAAACTAGGTACTACTGTAAATTCATCAAAGGATATGCAACAATCTTGATGCCACTAGAAAAGCTACTATACAAAGGTGTCTAGTTTGAATAGACACAAGAGTGTTAAAAAGCCCTAGATCAATTAAATCTCAAACTTGTAAGCACACCTATCCTGGTATTTTCAAGCAACAAAAAAGCATTTCATGTACATGTAGATGCATTTGAAATAGCTATTGGCATAGTATTGGCCCAGCTAGGAGAAGAAGGATTGGATCATCCAATTCATTTCATGAGTAGAAAGTTGTCTACTATAGAAAATAACTATACAACAATGGAGCATGAAGAATTAGCCATTATATTTTCCCTCTAGATATTTAGACACTACCTATTAGCTACTCCATTTGCATTATTTATAGACCATCAATCACTGTGTTACTTGGTGAATAAACCAATGTTAGGAGGATGCATCTTGTAATGGTTGCTACTATTCTAAGAATTTTAGTTCTTTATAAATGTAAAATCATAAGAGATAATGTGGGACCTAACCACTTAAGCTACATAAGGAATAGAGAGAAACCCAAGGATTTTTAGGATGAGTCCCTAGATGTGCACCTATTCAAAGTAGATGCCATTCTTGAATGCCTAGAATAGATTGTGTAGTTCTTGGAGAAGGGGATTCTTCCAGAACACTACACAGAATGGGAGAAGAAGTATCTAGTTACCCATGCACTCCCCTTTAACATTATAAATGGGTTCTTATATCATAAGGGCTAAAATAAGATCATCCATTGAGTAGCATTGGAACACAAGCATCCTCAGATATTAGAAGAAACCCATTAAGGTATTATGGGAGGCTACTTTGTATGTGAGGAAACTACACATAAAATCTTACAAAGTGGAATATTGTGTCTGAGTTTGTTTCAATATGCATAAAAAAATCCTAGTAATGTGACATCTTTTAGTGGATTGGGAAGCCCAACCATAAAGATGAGATGCCATTACAACCAATGATGGCATAGTAGCCATTTGAGTAGTGGGGAATCAACTTTATCAATCCCATCAACCCTTCCAATCATAGAGGCCATGTGAGATACATCATTATAGCTATGGATTACTTTACCAAGTGGGTTAAAGCTATTTTAATGTTATGCTATGGTACACAAGCCACAATGAATTTCTTATATTAAAACATGATTATGTGGTTCGATTATCCAATCTAGTTAGTCACTGATAGGGGCACACATTTTCTTAATCAAAATATTGCTAAACTAATGTAGGAGTTATTTATTTTGCACCATAAAATTATTGCATATAATCTATAGATGAATGGATAGTTTTAAGCTACAAATAAAGTCATTGTGTGCATACTCACTAAGATATGTGATGTTTAGTGAAATGATTGGAAAGACTAGCTCCTAGTAGTACTAGGGGTAGACCACACACACTATAAGAACTCAATATGATTCACCCCATTTCAATTAGTTTATGACTTGGAAGATTTAATTCCCATGGAGTACCTAATACCTAGTTTGTAAGTTGTTATTACATTGCACATGGGTGATGAGGAGTTCATGATAGCCCATCTGCTCTAATTGAACAAGATGGATGAGAAATGGCATAGATCATAGTGGACACAAGACATAAGAAGGCCTAACATGATAAATGGTTACACACCCAACTATTCTAACAAGGCCAATTGGTTTTGATCTATGAAAGTAGATTTAGGGCACATCCTATAAAATTGTACATTCACTAGAAAAGGTCATATATTATCCATGACATTGCATTATCTATTTTAGTTACCCTCTTATACTTACAGGGAAATATATTACCTAGTAAGGTAAATGGGTGTTGGCTCAAACCTTATTATTATTATTCTTTTAGTATGAAGCTTGTATAATAATTGTGTGTGCACCTTTAGTTGTTTGTAATAGTTTAGGCCTATGTGTATAAGTATTTTAGTGCATTAGTAGCTAAGATAAAATATATAATAAATCTAAAAAATTTATTGAAAAGTGGAATGTAATAAATAGAAGAAGGTTGTCTGCCAAGTTGGAAGGATATACCACATCACCATTACATGTTCAGTGCCCCACAACGATATTATAGGTGGCTAGAAGGGAGAAACCCAAAGAAGATTGGTTTGTGTATCTTGAGTATTAAAGGTATTCTTTACTCATGATCCCTAGGATATTTGATCAGAGCTATTCAAAGGACATGATGCTCATACATAAAATTTAGTTACTTTAGCATTTACTAATTGGCAGTGGGTCAGGCAACTTAGCCATATAAGATAAAAGAGTTAGAAGTGTATGGAGACATGATGATGATGCAAGGTTGATGTCAATGTATTTAGATACACCTTCATCATGACATGGATGTAAACCCTAACATTAAAACCTAAGAAATTGAATGCAATAAGATCATCTGGCATGAATCAAACCAAGGAATATTAAACACATATCAATTGGCATAAAGAAACATGGTCACATCAGGAAGAGAATAGAGGAATAAATGTTAAGATTTGTTCTGATAGATCTAACCATTACCTACTGGCTCATCACATGCCCAAATTTATAACCACATGTGCTAACTTTCTCAAACTAATGCTATAAATAGTGTTTGGGTCCATGGCATTCCCACTTTCTAGTTTTCATTCAAAGTGCTCCAAGAACCTATGCATTCTTAGTAGTTTCCCATGACACCACTTAGCATTCTCTTCCCCTGATCATAGCAATGGAAGTTGAGGAAACCATATAAGAAGTGACTCAAAGGATTAGGCTAATATTTTAGTGTAGAAAACAGATTTGGGCATAGGAATGGAACTCCAATAAATAAAGTTCTCTGATTACAATGGAGTCACTCTCAAAGGGCTCTATCATGGATGATTGTTTGGAGATAGGGGCCTTATTCCATATAAAAAAGGTTCCAATATTCAATGTATTCTCAAGTTACCTAAATTTCGTGACCATGATGATTTGATGTAACTCTTGTTGGCATGGTATCTTGACCAATAGATATTTCTAAGCCATGATGTCACCATTGTTATTAACATAGAAGCCATTATGTATGCCACTGGTCTACACCATTGAGGGAAATATTTGACCCTTTATAATTCTACCAAGCCACCCATCTCTAATTTTATTAAACAATAAGATAAATGGGGAGGCAAAGGTATTCCATTGGATACCTTCTTAGATGAACTAGTGCACCTAGTCATTGATTGTTTAAAGCTCTAGTATTGGTAGATGACTAAGGTCACCAAAGAGGCAACCAAAGGTGTTGTGGACATTTCTCATAGAATGGTGAATGAGGATGTGGAGTTTAATTGGATAGATTTATTGTACCATGAGCTTATCATGAACATCAAAAAGTTATTATGGGATCTGAAACACACCTTTTAATACCAATTCGTTATTTTATTACTAATTTTTACCTAGTGGTAGGAACCTAAAGAAATTTTATGTTCACACATTGATTATTATCCTAATGACCACTTTAGCTCATTGCTTGTCATGCACTCCACAAGAACTTCATATATATAGTATCTAGTCAATTTTTCATAGTGGCATGAGGACATTATATAGATGGTGGCCACACATTTACATGTTCCTCTAAATGTTATGAAGTATCTTAGATAGGATTTCATAGTCACCAAACTTCCTTTAGGCATAATGATTCATATCCATGAGCTACCAATAGTACCAAACAAGCCCTATCCATTCTTTATTAGTATGGAAATCACACAAGAAGTAATGGTGAGGCAAAAATAGATGGTCATTACATGCACAATGCCATTATAGGTTAACACATCTTCCATGTAACCCCTCTAAGAAATTAGTCCACCTGTAGGAGCCCATGCCAATAGGAAGGACTTGTAGACTATCCTTGAGCCATCATAATTGGAAATTGCCTAAAAAATAAATTCCAAACTTGTTGGCTTAATGATCCCTAGGTTTTGTACATCATGCAATTCTATAATTTCTACACCTTTGACATCAATGAAGAAAAGGTATATAATATCATGAGGGATAACATGAAGTAAGTCTACTATGATAAATAAGAAGAGGATTTTTTATTTTAGAAGGTATTTTGCACTATCCAAATTTAGAATGTTATCATTGATAAATTGATGGTTCCTATACCCCCTATCTTCCATCTATTACAATCGATACAGTCTAACAAGAGGTATAATATAAGTCAAGTTTAGCTGAGTTCTTGGCAAAGATGAAGTGTCTCCCAAGGTAGATTTGAGTGAGGAACATAGTGAGAAGGATGTGAGTCCTCCACTATGCCATCCTTATACTAAGTTCACATCATCAGAGCTTATGGATAAACTAGTAGAGGACCAACCCTAGCTTAAATGAATAGAATTTAATCAGGTACCATGATAAGGAATGAGTTTCCTAAGCTGAGGTCTTACTATCTAAGGAATTAGAGAGTGATCTATAAATTCTAACTATTGAAGACAATTAGATGGATAAAGAGGAGGTGTAAATACAACATCATAGAGGTGATTTCTACAGCAAGAAGAGGAGACAAACACAGCTCCATATCATGATGAGAAACCCCTGCAAGAACCAAGTATAGTGACCTTTAGAGATAAGGTTGAATAACTTAAAGAGTCTAACATGTAGGAAAAAGATGAAGAAATAGTCCATGTGAATTTGGCCTCTGATTAATAGCTAGTGTTGATATAAGAGATAAAGGATAGTGTGATATAATAGTAAATTCCTAAGTATAAAGTGGTACATAAATAACCCCTAATGTAACAAACACCACCAACCATATCTATGCAAGCTGAGACAAGTGAGGTGCCCAATAAAATATAGTCCATAGGACAATAGCCAAAGGCCACTGAGCAACTACAATTAGAGGTATCCAAAATTCATGAGAAACTAGAGAAGGATGACTTTTAAAGTCTCTAGTTTTAAGATGACCTAGATGAGGATGTGAAGTGCATAACCTTCCACCTCCCAATTCAACCACTCAAGAACGCATTACCCACTACCACTATAATTAACTCCCACATAGTTCTTATTACTATAGAGGTTACCTTAGACATTTCCAAGTTATCTTTGGAAACTCAATTGGAAGGTGCCTTTGCCTTCGATGAGGCTATTCAATAGTTGGCAATCAGTCTTAAGCAACACAACAAATATCTCTCTATTGATAATTTAAAACTCTAGAAGGAGGCCAAGGAAGCACACAAACATCAAGCCCATTTCAAGCTACTTGAAGGTATCCTAAAGAAAGCCTACAAAACCATTGAAGTTAAGAGCCTTGCAATCAACCCATAGGTTTTTTCATAAAATGCTATCAATGATTTTATAGAGCTACCATCATTAGTGGAGAAGCTAGTGCAAGAGTAGAATTTGTTGAAGGATTAGCTCAACACATTAGTAGACAATAAGAAAGTGAAGCAAGAAACATTTTCCCTATTTTAGGTGATAGTTGAGTACTAAAAGATTATGGACACTATAGCTATGTAGGCCACCCAGATTACCAAGTCTATCCTAGAGTAGAATACATAAGTTGACATAGCTATGTCCAAGGCACAACCTCATTTCAACATGGCCAAACAAGTATTTTCTATCTGGAATGATCTGAAGGCTACTCCCACCACTATGGACTAGGATTTACAAACTTCACTCAATGCACAAAAAACATTTTTTCAATAGATGTAGGGATGGAAAACCAAGTTGTTCGTGATATCTTTTCAATAATTTAAGCTCAATGTTATGCCAACTAGTGCATGGACATGGCTAAGGAGATCCATCAAAAGGTTAAGGAAGCTCACCAGTCTTTGTTTACTATATCATACATAGACTTGCACTACTTATATTTGATTCAAGTACCAATCATGGGACTCTTACAAACCATTCATCACATTTTGTTGGGGTGGATATCATATAAGGTTGATTTGGCATAGATAGATCCCTTAGTTACTATATATATTAACAAGCCAAAGTTTATCAATCTAGACACACTGATGAATTAGGTTAAAGACAAAAGAATGCCACCACCCAAAGACACCAACATCCTACCTATGACATAGTCTGATACAACCAAGCCATTTCCCCCACAAATATTATCAGGTGATTATGCCAATTTTAAAATTTTGGTTCCACTATTTTGATGTAGGACTTATAGCCAATTGAAGTCAACTGATTGAAAACTGATAAAGGGTGGGTATTTGGAACATTATTTAGATAAAAACTAGAAATGATGGTTAAGTAGTACACCTAAGAGAAAAACTAGTGATGATGCTTTAGTGTTCTTTAGGGCATTATATAGTTCTCCTATTTAGGTCATGCAACCAACTTAGTGCTTTATCTCAAGATGAGAAAAATGATTAAGCCTTGGGAGAGTGTTAGCTAGGAAAAATACAAATAAATGATGACCTAGAAGACAATGTACTTAGACTAGAAGACAAACATGGATAATGACAAGGAAAAGAATCTTTTATCTATTGCCAACTCAGAATATAAGTTGTAATATAGTTGATGAACTATATATTTATCTCAAAATATTTATTGTTTTATGTATCTTAGATTAAATATAGTTAGTAACTATCCAAATATATATATAGACGTATGTAATCAATGAAACTATTGTTAAGTTGTTCAATGTTGAGCTTCTTAGATGATGCTAGTTGATCTTGAAATTGTTAATATTGAATGAGCTTATATTCTTCCACACTATGATTTATAAAGGTATTCTAAGTTGTTATGAATCTTCTATGTTCATTGTGTATTCATACTCCTCTTCTGTGAATCTATGTGTTTATGGATTTTGCATTAGTTTCTATAAATCCCATCTCCCACTATCTATTCTCATAATTAGCCTGATTTACTAGTCAAGTTGAATCATAGATAACAATAGTCTGAGTAGATATTAAGTAGATGAAATGTGTTAAGAGTAGAGCTATAATGTAACTCAACATTAATTAACCATCAATGAATCCACTTGTCATCTCACAATCCAAGATAAAGGGTTGTTTTGAAGAATAAATGGAGGGTGTCAATCAATTTTAAAACTCCTACACCACTTGGATCAGGAAATCATCTTTAGGAAAGCACACATGTCCTCCATGACTTGTTGAAATAGTTTCATACATCCTTTCTTGAATGTAACTCTCATGAGGCATGTATCACCTCTCTCTCCTATTCCCTTTTCTCTTTTTCTCTCTCACTTTTATATAAATTTATCCTTGATAGGCTATGTATATATCCTCCACCTAGGTATGGTGAAGCCCTAGCCATTTGTAAGCCTTTGATAATTGAGAAAATTTTGTTTTACCTCCTCATTTGATAATTTTTAATGTGTGTGTGTCTGATTAGTTGATCTTTTCAAGTGATTAGCCTAGCTTCCTTGGCATGTTGTCCTTATCTAGCATTCATATCCAGTTTGAAAGTATTTTTGTAAGTCTTGTGAAGTGTAAAAGGTTGAGTGAGTTTTACACTCATTAGTTTCATTCCATGACCTCTTGTCTAGTCCTCCTAGCCATAAACATATTTCACAACCTTCTCATGAAATGTTGATGTATAGAGGTAGATTAAGACTAATATTTATTTTAGGTTAGTCACATGATTGAAGTGCATATGCAACTAGTTGGTAGTGGTTAAAATATTTTGGTGAATCACCTTTATTAGATTAGGTTTCTATCTCTTTTCGTAGTAATTTTTTATATTAGTTTGTGAGCCTAATTGATACATCAAGGGAAATTAGCCATTTAACCTAGATATTCAATCCAACATTAGGCCACCCAGAGCCTATGATTATCTCCTTGTTATACCAAATTTAGAAGGATTGAATTACCTTCTAAGGGTGTAAATTTGGGTGATAATAGTTTAATTTTCATCTAGTTGTTCAAGTCTTATTTGGAAGGCATGTTTATCATTTACTTGTATTATTTTATGCATTATTGACTATGGATAAAAGATAAGTTCCAACCAACAAATAAATTAATTAATAAATCTAAATGAGTTTTTTCTTCTCATCATGGTCTACCAAGTTTCTTCCATAAGTATTGAAGTGTATTCAAAATGGGCCCCTTGTATGGAACAAATTGCATCGACCAACTAAGGTATCTAGTATGATGAGACCTAGTAACCTATGTCTTTAACCTATTAATGTATATATTTGGCTTGTAAGAATATTTATATATGTACCTAAACTTGTGATTAAATGAATATTTTAAATTAATAAAATCAATTCCAACATATGTGTATCCCATTTAGGATAATAAGGTTCATATTAATGAGTATAGGATTTTGAAGGCTATAATATTACTTTATTTATATGGTGACCCATAGCTTTCCACATTCATAAACCACCTATATTATCAATCCCATATATAAGATTAAGATAATGGGGAAGTGACTTCCAAGTATATTTCTTTTAGGAGAGATAGAAAGGAAGAGGATGAATACTAATAAGTGCAGCCTTCTCTCTCTTTCTCTCTCTCTCTCTCTCTCTCTCTCTCTCTCTCTCTCTCTCTCTCTCTCTCTCTCTCTCTCTCTCTCTCTCTCTCTCTCTCTCTCTCTCTCTCTCTCTCTCTCTCTAGATTTGGTACACTATGCCAAATATAACATCAACAATATTGGTGTTGTAAGGAGGGCATAGATGGGAGTATATTTTGAGAAATATTATTTATTAATTATTATGACCATTCCTTCATGTTTTCCCCACTTTGTTTCATAATTAAAATAGACACCAACATGATTGGTGGTAGGAGGGATTGAATGAGATTATATTTTTAGAGTTATTATTTGATTATTATTACATATTTTCTTTCATGCTTCCCCACTCTATTGTGTGCTTAAAATGCACACCAATGTGATTGGTACTAAGATGGCTTAAATAGGATAGTATTTGATGTTTATGACTTTTTTTTGTCTTGTTTACTATTTTAAACTTTTTTATGCTCATAAAAAAACACATCAATATGATTTAAACCCACTCATGGTCTTAGATTGGCTTGGTGGAGGTTTATACCCTTTGAAAATTCTAGGTTCTACTCATAACTTTCCTAAGAATCCTAACAAATCCTATTTAAAGTATACACATGGTGGGATTCAAACTATTCAAGATCACGTATATGCATTTAAATATGGCATAATATGAACCTATATCCAACATGAGGATGTGTATTTTTTCATATTCCCCTATTCCCTAGATGAATATGCTTACCATTGGTGCCTAGGTTTGTAAAATGGAGATGTCACCTCATGGGTTATCTTTAAAAAAAAAATTGTCAACCATTTTAATGTTACTATTGACCCTAAAATACCTTATAATATCAATTTGATGTATTCCATAGGGATATTAATGAACCCATTATGTCATTCAATATTTTTTCCACCAATTGTACAAGAGGTTGAAAGACCCATTCCTAAAAATAAAGGTGGTGGATATTTGTGTTTATCTTAGAGCACTAGATCCCATAATTGATATGATTATTCATAGGACAACATATGCACTCACATCCTTGTCATATTATTATCAAGATGAATTTATCATTAAAAATAATTGATGATACATGGTTATGGTGCTACCCTGATTTACTTATTAAGACATTTAGGAGTTTACACCTAAAATCCTCATACTTATCTACCTATAAGTTAGCCTATGAACTAGTTTAGATTTATATAAAAAAATTACCTCAAGATTATATCTAAATATACCCCTTTATGATAAATGATAACTTTTTTATTAATTTAAATGCATATTATTATGATTATTCAACTTTTGATCAACATGTTTTGCCTTTCTTTAGTAATCAATCATCTTTTGGATATTTTAATGATCAAGTGTCATTTGTTACACAAGGTTATTTACAAGTAATGTATGGATTAGCTTATGAGACTAAATTCTAGGGATCACAACTTTAAGTCCATGGTTGTAGAAATGGGACAAGTGATGAAGTAGTCATATTGACTGGTAATGTCCCATTCAATAGGAAATAACTAATCCCTAAGAGTAGCGATGAGTATGAATTTTAAGAAATAACTATCATCTTAAGTGAGTTCCCATAAAAAGATCCAAGTATAAAATATTTGTGTGCACATGAGTAATAACCAAACACTCATTATAGCTAGCCTATAAATGAAAAACACAATTTAGAGTAGATGGATGAATAAGATGCATGTTATGCATCTAGAATACCCATATCATATATTGTAGTTCCTATAGTTAGAAATATGAATTTATAAGATCAATGGTTTGGTGGTAGTAGATTAACCCCCATCTCTTCATTAGAGATGAGGAAAGTAGAATAAAGCCAAATGGTTATCCTTGCATATATAGGGTTGGACTCTTTGAAACACCCTATATAATTTGATAAAAGTAGCCATGATATCCCCTCAATAGAAGACACAATCAAGTATGAAATGATAAATAATGATCACATTGGTTTGAATGAAGAAGTGAAGCTAATGAGATTTAGAGATGATAATGATCTAATCCAATATAACTCTCCATAATTCAGCCACTGATGACAAATCTTGAAGGTCCTTGTTGATGGGTTGTTTATTATGATAACTTAGGAAGGATGAGGACTATCCAACCTCTCCTAAAAATAAATCTAAAAATATCTCTGAGGTCTATACCTACTAAGTCTTGGTAGACTATATCTCACATAGTTGGTTCATTTTAAAGTATTCCATATAAGGGGCCTTTGTTGGTTCTATAATTTCAAACTTTACTTTATCCTTTGATAGATGAGATGGATACATAAGTATCATTGTCTTGTTTATGTATATTTTAATCATGTTTTGGAGAACAATGAAGCATGCATACAAATTTGTCCAAATGAAATTCAACATTTTAGATTTAAATAAAAGGAAGTGCAGCTAATTTTTAAACATTCATTACATTATCAATATTTGAAAATCTGACAATATAATAGTAATGAGAGATAAATTGAAATTTATATTTATCATTGAAAGTAGATTACATGAGAGACTAATCTAACCCTAGATTAATTGATTTAATAAGAAAGAGAAAAAGAGGAGAAAATAAATAAAAGACCTATTGAAATGAAACCATAATTGATCCATTTGATGAAGTGTACCTACAAACTAATCCCACTTTTGGTCAATCTTCACACAACCAAAAATGGAAATTAGTCACAGTGTCTAGTAGAAGAGAAAACAAGAAGAAGAGAAACACCACCACTAGTTACATGCATAGGTAATGAAAATAAAAACTCCACAGCTTTGATTAATAATAATAATAATAATAATAATAATAATAACAACAACAACAACAATAATAACAATAATAATAATAATAATAATTGCTTGAAAATCACACTTAGGGTTTATAAAATCATCATTTGGTTATAAATTTTTGTAGAATAACAACAATGCCAAAGCAAATATTGGAGAGAAATTACATTAAAAATCATAAAAATGTCTAGTTAAATGTATCCCAACTTATAATCAACAAGAGATAACCCTTTAAAATGACCATGGGATGGATATTTATAGTAAATTTGGTTAATAGAGGGAAATAATTACCCCATCCCACTTCCCTTCCCCCACCAAAACTAAAAATCACTCTAATTTGAACTTGAGTTACACTTCCCCCCTAAAACTAAGCTCATTTAGTTTAGCTCCATTCACACCTACAAAATAGATAAAACTAGTTACTTTTTAGCATATGTGAATAGAAATGACTTTTAAGTTAATTTAAAATACATTTATAAACTTAGTCACATGAATGTGAGAATATTTTTATTGGGAGAATTTGTCATGAAATTCATCATACCACATAGACCATGTCATAACCAACTTTCCAACACCATAAATGATTTTAAAAATAGATCCTTGATTTATAAGATATAGGTAAAATTACAACCATGTAACTTAAGGGACATAATGGGAAAATTTTCAAACTCATGTGAAAAATGCACTATTTTTTTCAAAAAATAATAAAAATATTAGTAAACTTAAAAAATGTTACATGATCATACCTTTATGGGCCCCAAGGATGGATTGAACACCCTTTGCCCATGTGGCTACATGTTCATGAACCCATGTATTTGGTAAGGTGGGGATGGACAACTATCACTGGTGTGTTTGAACACATGTAAGAGATGGGTTTGCATGTCTATGTGCTTGGGAGGGACCAAATGGTTGGCCTCTACTCACACATTTACACATCAAAGGAGGATGGTTAGCTAGCTACTTATCACACCTCTAAAAAACTCAGCCATATGAACTTTAATTCAATCCAAAAATACTTTGATTTCCCATAAAAACCATGTAGTTTTACATCCCCCCCATGGGAGGAGTTCTAGAGATGGTTTTATGGAAACCATGGTTTTTTAGAAACCACAAAACTTTTGATTTTTTTGTCCCATATGACCATTTTACACTTAACATAATTTTTAATTTCCATTTTTATATTTAAATCAATTAAAATAATCATTTTTTTAATTTAAAAAAATGTCATTTTAAAGAATTAATTCTTGACCCAAGTTCTAGGATTCCTAGACTAGGTCACTTCACTAAAAGAATAGTTAGTTAGGATGGCATTTTTAGTTGAAGTGATAAACATGAAATTTACTCATATGGGCCTAATTTTTCCATAAAATTATTTTTTAAGGTTTTAATATGCATGAAAATTTAGATACACTTAATAAAAATGAGGATATAAGTGTGAATAACTAAGCTAGCGAGACATTTAAATGCAAATTATGGGAGCAAGAATCTATTTTAGTGCTAAGTGTTAAACATGAAATTTTATCACATAGATGTGGTATTTGTAATGGATGCAATTATGGGTCCCAATTAAACATGAAAACTAGGTAGACTACCAAATCAATTTGGGAGTGTTGAGACTAATGATTCATGAGCACAAACAAGACTAGCTTCAAAAAATAAAAGTAGTTTTAATGATTTTAAGAGAAGTAGGTAATATTATGAAAGAAATAAAAAATGATGAATTTATTGGAAAATACTCTTGATTATTTTGGAATGATATAAATATGTCTAAAAACCTATAATCTCTAGATGAGACTATCCATAGAACATGAATGTATTTGAGAGAGGAAAATATGGGAACGCCTACGCAACCAAATCTAATAATTCTCATCAACCTGTGTGTTCTAATTAGTTAATTAACATTGCTTAGAACCTATAATGACTAACTACTATGGATTTAATCATTAGGATAGTAAATCCTAGCTTGATAATGCTTACTTAGACATTAATCCACTACCAACTAGGCATCCATATCCCCAAGAAAGTTGTCTTTGATCCCACTTATGGCCTTGATCTATTACTAATCTAGCATCCATAACCCTGATAGAGGTTATATGAATCACCCAAGAATTTTTTTTTATTATATTTATTTTCTTTTCTTAGTTTATCTTTTATTTATCTATTTAGCATATCAATTATGGGTTGGAGACCACCATGAAAAATTAAAGGTATAACTATAGATTTTTCATCCTATATTTTCACTATAGTATGTTCATCCAAGAAAACCCATAAACCATAAAGATGTGATTTTTTTACTTGGTTTTGAAATAATATCTTCATTGACCAAATAGTTAATCGTAAATTAACACAAATAAATTTAGAACACACATAATAGCTTAAGACTTTGAAACTGATTCTAAAACATAATATAATGTGGTAAAATACTTATAGTACTTACACACCAAAATATCATTCATGTAACTTACGTAAAAGCCTTTTGTTCTTCATTATTTGACCAAAAAAGGAACTCACATGGGAAAATAGATGGGTCAAATCCAAAAGAGATATGAAACAAGGCCAAGCTGACACCAACAAGTGAGAAAAGTATGGAAACAAACCAAACAAGAATAAAATTAGGAAAGGGAAAGAGAAATTATGTACATTAACTTGACAGAAAAATGCATGCCTATAAGTATAAATTTAAGTAAATTCCCATGATAAGAAATAAGACATCCTCACTAGTTAGACACCTAATATAGAATGCATTCACATTTAGGATTTTAAGAATAGTGATAGTGGTCCTATGAAGGGGAATCATGTATTTACACCTATGTTGACCTATAAGCTCATGAAAACTATTATGTATATTTATATCTAAGTTATTTTTATGCAATTTAAGCAAGTTATGAAAATTAAATTCAATAGTATACCTACATTTAATTTGATAAAATCACTTAGGATAGAGTTTGAGAAATACCTATGCCTATACATTGAATTGTGATGAGGGATAGGGGTGGGAATAAACATATACTATAGATATTGGAGAACCTAACATGGGAAAGGCATGTTCTTCATGGAAGCCAACTAATGAGTCTATTACTGGTTGCTCTATTTATGATAAGAATGCTACACCATCATCATTCTTGTCATTTTAATCTTCCAAAAGGTGTAGGCATGTTTTTTATAATTTAAATAAAATTTTGGTTTCATCATTGATGACTAACATATGCATAGAGTTACATTAGTTCAAAATTTTTATAGCTCCAACTCTTACCACTGCATTTATTCATTAATAGGGCAACCATGATCATGATTGTTCATTTCTATCTTGGCTACTTATTCTACTATGAGGAGCACATGAATACTATAATCAACTTCTTTAGATTACTCCAAATAATCTAATTCTTAAAATGCAAGGACAACACCCTAGTTTTCCTTTTATTTCCACCTATCATCAACAACATATAAGTGTTACTCTTTAGTGGTGAAAAATCTTATGATTGCATCATTCAAGTTCATGCCAATAAGATCAAAGGTAAGGTTTCTATAGATGAGGTATCTTCCATTTTGAGCTCATTTAATTCATCTTCCTCATGTAGACAACTTATTTGAACATTATGTTCTTCTATTTCAACCATTTCTAATAAAGTGATGGGAGTCTAACTACCAAAATTATTCTATCAATCCTATTGAATTATATTTATAAATGTAATAACATTTGTATATTATATGAGTGTTTTATATGTATAAAATGTAGCTTCTTAATCTAACTTCTCTAATTATTATAATTCATCTTCCAGTTGATTAAAAGAGATGTCTAATTCTTCTTCTTATGTGGGGAGCTCACTGCTACTTTGATTTTTAGCCAATACATTTAACAATTAGACTCATCCTTATAACTAATTTATTAGACTAATTCTTGCTTATAGAATGGTACATTATTGATCAGTAGGACTATTTCAACATTTATATTAGTTCCACATCCATAGGCCCTAAATTATGAATTTTGAACAATAGTCTCATAGGGTGGTTCATGTATTACTCATTGATAATCTCTTGCAACAAATGAAATTAGATTAGAAAAATCACCAAAAGACACTTGATCACTAAAGCAAGGAAAAATAGCATGCTATCTAGATGTTGAATTAATATAATTATATTCATTAAATGATCTAGTAGGGTTCTTATTAGTTAGATGGAGGTTTTTTTGGTTGTATGTTTATGGAAAATTTTGTTATAAAATGAATTTTTTCCATTGGATTGACTCATAGGCAAGTAATTATAAGTATTTTGGGTGTAAACACCCAAATTTACAAGTAAATAAGATGGGACATTCGATAATCATGTGGTATTTATTATTGTTCAATAGTGAAGGCTTATTGATAGGTCAATGCCAACAATGTGAGAGTGGATGGAGAGATTTAGATAAGTGTAAAAATTAAGGGATATGACATTTTCAAATATATATCAATAGAAACTAATTATATTTCTATTAATGATTTTTTAAACTTCATATATAACTCATGAAAGAGAATGTTGAATGTGCCAATGGATTCATTGGGCTCCCTACAGGTGATAGAAAATTTATAATATAGGATAATAGGGTCAATAGGCACACTAAAATAGTTGAAAAATGCATTTTAAAATATATCCCATAAGGTGATGCACCCCTTAGATAATCCAATGTACTAATTATATTCATCCCTATCCAAATATCAAGGAAACATCTAACATGATACATCTTCATGTTCAATTTGAGTCCTAATTATGGCATCCTCAAATGCTTGAATGTGTTATTCTCCTATCCAAATCCCACTATGTGTATTTTTGACATAATTCATCAATATTTTTAGGTAGGTCATGATCTGGCCATGGAATGTTCACATGGAAGCCACCTATGCCAAGCTAAGTAGGAATAACCATGGGTGGATTTAAAATTTAGCTTTCTAATTTCAGAACCTATAATGTCATTCAAGGAAAAACCTCTAAATATTTTAAGTTTATATTTTATATTAAAATTTATTATAATCCCTAATTTTAGTTTTAATATGTTGATGTGCATTTCAATCATACAACATGGTGAAAAAAGTGCAAAAGAGGAGTAACAACTTTAAAATCAATAATTAGTTTGAAATACTTTGAACATGCCCTCATTCCAGCACCAATAATATTGATGGATTATTTAGCATACAAAATTAGGAGGTATGGAGACCATCCAACCTCTCCAAAAAAGAGATCTAAAAATTTATCCAAGGTCTATATATACTATGTCTTGGTGGAATAGATCTCAGTTGGTTCATTGTAAACTATTTCATTTAAGGGGCCTTTGCTAGTTTTAAAATTTCAAACCTTATTTTAAAATTTGATAGATGAGAGGGATACATAAGTTTTGTTGTCTTGTTCATGTGGGTTTTAATCACGTTTTGGAGAAAAATAAAACATGCATATATATATTTTCCCAAATGAAAATCAACATTTTAGATTTAAATAAAAGGAAGTGTGGCTGATTTTTAAACATTCATTGCATTATTAATATTCGGTAATGCGAGAATAGAATAGCAATGAAAGATAAATTGTAATTGAGATTTATATTTCAAATAAAATTTCATGATAATATATTCAAATCTTAGATTAACTGATTTAATAATAAAGAGCAAAAGAAAGGGTGAAAACAAAGAAAAAGAGCACTAAAATAAATCCATAATTGATCTGTTTGATGAAGTGTACCCATAAACTGATCCCACATTTGGCCAATATTCACACAACCAAAAATGGCAATTGATGTGAGAGTTGAGTAGAAGAAAAATTAGTAATAATAAAGACACCACCATTATTTATACCCATAAGTAATGAAAATAACTACTCTATAGCTTCAATTAATAGTAATATTTTCTTGAATGCCGCACTTATGGTTTACAAAATATAATTTGGTTACAAATTTGGTATCATAACATCAGTGTAAAATAAAAAATAGGGGATAAATTACACTAAAAAACATATAAATTTTTGGTTCAATGTCTCATCACTTACAATTAATAAGACCCAACCCTTTGAAATGACCATGGGATATTTATTTATAACTAATTTGGTTAATATAGGGAAATAATTTCTTCCCAAAACTAAAAATAACCTTAATTTTAACTTGAGTTACACTTTTCCCCAAAAAGTAATCTCCTTTTAATTTACTTAGTTCACACTTGGAAAATATATATAACTAATTACTTGTTGGCATATGTGAATAAAAATGACTTTTAAGTTAGTTAAAATGCACTTTATAAACTTAGTCATGAGAATGTGAGTAGGTTTTGATTGGGAGATTTTATGATGAAATTTGTCATACCACATGGACCATGTTGGAACTAACATTCCAATGCCATAAATAGTTTAGAAAATATATCCCTATTTGTAATATAGGGGTAAAAATGTCTAACTAGGTCACTTAAGGACCAAGATGGTAGATTTTTGAGACTTGGGTTAAATGCATTAATTTTCTAAAAGATTAATTAAAATATTAGTAAATTTAAAAAAAGTCATGTTATTTTCCTTTGAGGGCCCTAAGGATGGGGATAAATAGCCTTATTCCATATATTTATGCATTCACATGCCCATGCACTTGGTAAGACTATACTGGCCAACTATCATTCATACATCTGCATGCGTAAGGGTTAGGTCAACTTATCCACATGCCTACAAGGACTGAGATGATCAACCTTTACTCACTCATTTGAGGAGTATAGGCAACCCACCTTTGTTAGTGCCTCTCACAAACTTAGCTTTGTGAACTTTGTTTTAATCCAAAAACACTTTTATTTCTGAAAATGTTTACCCCCATCGCAGAGGATGAGTTATGGAGGTGGTTTCATGGAAACCATGGTTTTCAAAAATAAATAAAACTTTTAATTTTTGTACCATATGGCCATGATCCATTTAAAATAATTTTTCATTTCTATTTTTACCTTTATGTCAATTAAAATATTATTTTTTTGAATTTTGGATTTTGAATAATGAATGATGTTTTAAACAATTAATTCTTGACTAAAGTTTTGGGATTCCTAGACTAGGTCACTTCACTGAGAGAATAGAGGGTTAGGATGGACTTTTTAGGAAAAAAGGTAAATATGAATTTTTTTTATATGGGCTTAATATTTCCATTAAAGGTAATTTTAAGGTTTTATGCTACACATAAAATATCATACACTTAAGAAAGTAAGGATACAATTGTGAACAACTGAGCAATTAAGACATTTAAACATAGATTACGGGAACAAGAATCTATTGTATCTCTATGTGCTAAACATGAAATTTTATCACACATACATTTTTTTCTAATGGAGGTAGTTGTGGGTCTTATTTTGACACATAAAATAAGATAGACTACCAAATCAATTTGAGAGTGTCGATACCAATGAGCCATGAGTGTAAGTGGGAGTGGCTTCAAAAATAAATAACATGTTCCTTGATTTTAAGATAATTATGGAATATTAGTTTAAATAATAATCATTAAATTAGGAATAACCAAGCCTATATCTTGTATATTATTAAAATGATAACATGGATATTATCAAAGTGTTGATATTCATTAAAGAATAACCAATAGTGGATTCTCCACTTTGTTACCATGAAGAACACATATCTGCTAGGTTGGGTATACAAGTTACAATGGTATGTGTTGAGGCCCACCCATATCCCTAACCATAATTTAATGTTTGGGCATAGGTATATCTCAAAATATATCCTAAATTCTTCATTCTAATGGAATGTAAGTACATGGCTAAGTTTTTCAACATAAATATACTTATTTTACATCAAAACATTGTTAATAAGGCTCTTTAAGATAGTGATTTTCAATTTAAAGGAAAAATAGATGTAAGTATATGTCTTCCATTTTTAGGATTTCAAACAACATTCTTAAAATCTTTGACATGAATATATTCTATTTCTAGTGTCTAATTGGTGAGGAGGTCTGGCTGCTTGTCAAAATACATCTCCTCAACCCTTACTTCCAAGTTTGAGATAGTTTGGGAAGATCATGTAAATAATTTACTTTTGATTAATATTGCTTTTCATTACTTATTTAGCTTTATTTAATTTTATTTATTTATCTTAAGTCTATTTTATTCTTTTATTTTTTGCTTTTGGCATTGGGTCTATCCCAACTATTTTATCATGTGGTTCCATGTTTGTCAATGAAAAGTGATGAAGTGAAAAGCCTATAAGTAGATAACATAAATTAAATTTTATTCTATGATTATTCCTAAGATGATTTTTTGTTTTTGTTTTTGTTATTGGGCCAGTCATGAAGGCTCTGACTACTACATGTGTTATAGATGTATTCTAGTTTGGTTAAGTTTGGGTAACACTAGTTGGACATTGAAGACACCCTCTTGAAGCTAAGTAAAATTTCACATCTTAAATGTTTTTTTAATCTACTTGGGTGAACCTACCATGGTGAAATCTAAGGGTGAAAATTACATAGTTCTACCTTTATTTTACCATAGTGGTCCCTAGCCCTAAATTGAGACACAAAAAAAGAGAGAAAATATGAACATAAAAGAAGATCAATTTTATAAAGACTCAGTTTTGGATGATTTAGGTAATATCTATTAAGGCTATAGATGCTTAACTAACAATAGAAAAAGGCCTTGAGTGGGATTAGAGGCAACTCCATCATGTCTATAGACACTGTCTAGATATAGAGAAATGTTTAGGTAAATGTCTCCAAAGTAAGACTCACTAGTCTAATGGTTAGAAACATAAAAATTAACCCCTATAGATCCTATGAGATTGAAAATTAATTATTTTACACACACTAGGTTAATAAAGATACTAATTTATTTTTTAACTACTCCCCTCTTATCCCTTTATAAATTTGTTCATTTTCCATGCTCATATATAGATAAAAATTCTAGGTTCTTTGACTATTACTTTTCTCCAAAATACTTATGAGTATCTTCTAATAGAGTTTACATTTGTTATTACTTCCACAACATGCCTTAATCTCATCACTGAAATCATGGAACCTATTTTTTCTTTGGATTTTGGTCTTCTAGTTTAATCAAGTCTAGGGATATTTTATTTATTTATTTTATCAGTAAGGGTCCTTAGGAGGTTCTAATCATAATGTTACATCTACTTCACTCTTTAAACTAATTATAAAATTAAAATTTATATTTAATACACTTAATATAAAAGATCCTACAATCGAAACTACATTTATATAACTATATAAATCTACTTGAGTTTAATCAGTCTTATTCTATTTCAAGTTAGGTTCTGATTCACATTCAAATTCCCATTTATTGAACCATTTTTCTCAAATTTATGAAAGTTATATAATTATTTTAGAGTTTTCATGACCTTTCCTTATGCAACCTAACACATATCTACTCCTTTTCAAAGAAAAATGGCTAATAATTTATCTAGTTTTTATTATTTATACTTAGTCATTTTATTCATGTTGTATTCATTAGTTTGAGATTCATAAAAAACCCTTTCTTTATTTTTTAATCTTACTACATATTACTTCTCTCTTTGTTTTTCCTTAGTCATTTTTTAAAAAGTTTAAATTTAAAATATAACAACTTTTGTCCTTTATGTAGGATAAAGGTAACTTTATTTCTCCTCCAAGTCTTTGGACAAGCACAAAGCTACCAAGTGTCATTCACTCACTTCCTTACGCTGTTTCAAGTCTTAGTCATTTTTTATAAGTCTTACAACCTATGGGAAATTGAGATGGTGCCAAGTTTCCAAATTAACCTCCCACACTTCCCTAGGTCCTTTCAAACTTCAAAGAAGGCATTCAAACTCTTCGATGTCTAATATAGTGTCATGATCTAGGCTCTCTATTCAATCATGAATTATATATTTGTGAACCCTAACCAAATACATTTTAGATGTATGAAATTGCTACATGGTGTAATCCCACTTTAGTGCAGCCTCAAGATAGTCTATATTCTTATGATCAATATTCAATATCCTTGATGCTAGAGATTATGTTATATGGTATGATATTGTATCCCTACTTCCTAAGGATGGTCCCTATGTTCCAAATCCTTTGGAAAGGCATTTAATAAGTAAGATATTGAAAAGTGTTAAGATATCACCTCACCAAGATAGTACCAGTAGACAACCCAATTATAACCCCAAATAAACCACATATGAGTAAATGTATGCCATGTGGCATGACCAAGCTAACTAAAATGTATGTTGGTATCCATGTTATCATTTTATGAGCTTAAACTTAATATTCATATAACTTATAAATACCATTAAGTAATTGAAATGTATTCCCTTTGGGATTAATTTCTTAAGTTTTCTTAAATTTATCAATTTTGAGTTCATTTCTTACCTTAAATAGCTTAAATGACTATGTTTATATGCTTGAATATTTAGTCTTGGTCATTTTATCTTCAAAATGGAATAAATTAGTTTTTTATTTAGTATATTACTCATTTTAATTTCTAATTCTTTGATATTTTTTCTGTCATTTAAAACTTTTGGAGTTTGTCATTTTTATTTAAAATTGAGAAATTCAAAATCTGACAACTAATTCACTTTATTGTAGGACCCATATGTGTGAGGATATACCACATATTGAAACCTAAATTATCTATTTTTTTGGATAATTTAAAATTAATATCCCACCAATAAGTCCTCTAGGTGCTTAAGATTACTCCACATGGTGTGATCATGTTTCCCTATCCCTTGGTGGTTAATACAAAGTAAGTACATGGTAGACACTATGGGTTAATGGGATGATACCATAAGGAAACATCCTATTTTTATAAATTCTCAAGTCTATAAAAGTAGGTATGAAAATAATATATCTAGTGAGTTCACATAATGAGGCCAAGTGTAACATCTTAGGGCTCTAGGGTAGTTAGGACACATTAAAAATTAAGTTGGGACAAATGAGCTTTGGGTGATTGGGATCTTTCCACTTGTCAATATATTTCTCCACCCTAGCCAAGAAAAATTAAAAAGGTATTAGGGACCTTATAATATTAATATGTAAACAAAATAAATCCACATAACATGGAATAGATAAATGAAAGACATTTTATCTCCTGAGTAGTGATATGTAACCACGTATTGCAAATTTCCTGATGAAGATACATAAACCTCCACAAAATGGATTAGTGCCCAAATTTTATGGACATATTTACCATATAAGATGTATACATCAATAAATTATATTTCAATCCAAATTAGATATCTATAATTAAGCTATATCTTATATTTTTGTGCAAGAGGGACTATGTGGTATAGATTCCCAAGTAAGTTAGATAGTGGGTTTGGCTAAGTGATGGCATGAACACCAAGACTAAAATATGATTTATACCACAAAAGTAAAAATAAAATCCTTAATTAGGCATAATCATCACTTTTGAAGGCAAGGCCAATTAGGTGTTTTTATGGATCTCAATGACTATTTACTACAAAAATTCAATTTGAAAGCATAAAAGGCAAAATTTTATGTTGAGCAGGCATGGCCCTTACTATATAGACTATGAATAACTAAGTGTTTTTATGATTATTATACCAACTTAATCTACCCAAATTCAATTCAAATATTTTTTGGCATGATCTTGGTCCTAATTTCCATAGGATTAAGTAAGATCTAATTAAATTTTGATTTTGTCTAGACACATCTCATTGAATGCTTATAACCACCCCATAATGGGTTGATTGATGACTCAATACGCTTAAATTGCCTATAAATACTAGTTATGTGATGTAATAAGTGCTGGTACATTTAGTATTATAAGTTATAATAGAGGACTATACCCCTCTTTCCCCTACTTTTCTAGTTGGGATTTTCCTTTTTTGCATGAGTTAAGGTTATTTGGACTAAATTTTTTAATTCACTTGAATATATGATGAATCCCATTTATAATTCATGAATTATCTTCACATATGAAATATTTTTGAATTTATATTCTATTCATGCTTGTGTATATAGTGGATAGCTTCCCTATGTGTGCATAAGTACTTCATCCTTAGGCTTATGCACCTTATTTGTCTTTTAGTTGTGCCATGCTGGTGAATAAAGACTAGTTTACTTAGAAGGAATTGTATACTTAATAAAAACATATTCATTTCCTCTACAAATCAAGCTCATCTTATCATTTTCACTACCTTCTCTCTCTATTATTATTTTTGTAGGTTTATATTTGATTTTTTTTAAAAGTATTTGAATTGTAATCAGTTGTTCAAGTCTTATCTAGACTACATGTTCATCATTTTCTTGTCTTGTTTTATGTATTATTGAATTTGAATAAAAGACTTGTTTCAACTAATAATTAAGTTCATTGATAAATTTGAAAGAGTTTGTTATCTTGGGCACAATATACCAAGTGTATTCCATAATCCTTGAAGTGTATACAAAAAAAATTACATCAACTACCTGTGGTATATGCTACACTAAGACCTAGTAAAAAAGAGCTTTGGGAAGATACTATAGAGCCTAATTCATTTCAAGAGAAGTAGAAAGGAATAGGGGGAATCCTCATGAGTTGAGCCTTCTCTCTATTCCTCTTAGAGTTGTTGTGATGTGCCAAATAAACCACAAAAAATTGTCTATATTTGGAACTCCCATTTAACTAAATTAAAATCCAATCCTTCCCTTATAAGAACACTAAATATGTTAAGCCCTTCTATGGTGCAAACATTATATTAAAATAAATTATATTCTCATCATAATTTATAGAAGAGCTTAGGAGGTACATGAAATTTGATGATTGACAGAGTAGTTTTGTTAAAAAATTAACATAAATTGATAAGGGGATGGCTCCACATTATTAAAATTGGAATATTATACTTGGAAATGAATGTTAGGGTAAACTTGTGAATTGACAAACCACTTACTATAATTCCTTCTTAAAAATATATCTAAAGACAAATAAGATTTCACTTTTTATACCGAATTCACCTTTCTACTAATGGTAGGATGGGGTTGATTAGGGAAATTTATTTTTATGTGCATAACTTGGTGGCATACATAACATTGAAAAGGAATTTTATCAATGTTCATATCATGAATCCATTTTCTACTAAAGGAATTGAGGATGATGGCTTCTAGAATTTTAGCTTTGATGTCTACTCGGACAAAAAAATTTAAATATGCTACCAAAGTGCCATTCACAGAAATAAGGTCAACGGAGTTGAACTCACCAATTAAATTACCTATAAATTTGAGACTTTCAACATACAAATATTTTATTGAGATAATATACAGCTAAATTTACATTGGGATATTATTTTGTCCCAATCCTTGTAGATCAAAATTAGGTTCCAAGTCTACATGGAAACCCCTATCCTATTTAAGATATGGGGATCTAGAGAGAAAATATCCTATTTTTTTACCCTATCCACATAAATAACCATAAATAAACCTCTTGGTTGAAAATTTATAGGTTGTTCTTTATCCCAATTTTCACTAACTTAGGATTAAATCACATAAATGGTTGGCCACTTTCCTACTACTTTTCCTATAACACATCTCTTTTTTAATGCCCTAATGTTCACATTTAGATCTATTCCCTCAAAGATAAGATATAATTAAGGGCCAATGGTTATTATTTGGTTTTTAATAGTGATATGACATGAATGGGGGGATTATCATGCTTATTTTACCTCCTATTGACCTTATCACTTATTACCTCACCTCTCTCCATGGCCTTGAAAAACCCCTGATTGATCTGATCCCTCATGTCTTGTACATTCTACTAAACTTCAATCTCTACCCAATCCCCTCCTTTGTCAACTCTCTACTCCCATTATAGATCACTATGTATGTCATCATGCTTTTGATGCTTATTTCTACCACTCTTCTTCCCTATCTTTTGTTTGCTTATATATCTAAAAAAATTATTAATTAAAAAAAATTAATATAGAAGTGAATTTTATATTTAGTGAATAGAGTCATGAAAATTTAATCTATTAGCTTAATTTGGGGATGATTAAAATATAGTGGCATATATAATATTATTAATGTTCAATCAAAATAATTTTATATTTATATGACTACCATAAACGTACATTTCCATTAATAACATGCAAGAATAAAAGGACCATATTTTACATATGACCTTTATGAATAAAAAATTAAAATGTAAATTTCATGTAAAAATTGTATGCATTTTTAAAATGGAAGATTAATTTTAAAATATGGCAATAAGCACATAACCTAGGAGGGAGTGTTCATAATTTGAATAATAACTCATCTAGAAAATATGTATATACAAGATATTATAAAATAAATTTTAATTTTATCATCTTATTGAGGTTTTTAATGGAAATTTCAACTTGGAAATGAATAAAAACCTAAATATGTATCACAGTGTGAATGTTGAAATAGTTCTTGGTATTAAAATTCAAATAAACTCTTATGCCAATAACATCAGTATGTCATTTGACTCATACACTTAATTTTAATTTTTAATCTTTGATTTCACTTTTGAGCTTTGAATGTGCTTAGTTTTTATTTTGACGCACTCAAATTTATAGCTTCCTTGATATTTAAAATTTTAAAATATGGCTTATGAAACCCCTAAAATGGATATGTTTTCTATTCTAGGTTCAACTCTAGATGATTCCATTGAATATAATTACTTTTCTAATTCTATTTTATTTTCCCTATATTATTTTCAACCATCTATTATTTTGAGGTATCTTGTAAAACAAATATTTTATATATTTCTTGTTAAGTGATCTAGTTATGCCTAACCCCATGAAGGTTCAATACTCACTTGGTATTTGAGGCTATTTGTGGCCATGCATTGGATTTGAGGCTGAATTCATGGATATGATCAAGATAAAGGATAAAAAAATAAGATATTTGGTACTAAATAAAAAAATCCAAAATAATATCACCATATTAAGATAATATAGGCAACAAGATCTTATGGCTTAACCTGTAAGGAAACATTCAAATGAAAAAAAAAACTAAATATTTATGAATGAAATGAAAAAAAAATAAAAGAGAAATTAAGTAATAACTTCAAACACTGAATAAAAAATGCAAAATGGGTTATATATAAATTAATAATGTCGTAATTGAATTGATTTTGAATCATATAAAGACTAAAAATACTATCTTCTTCATTTTATAAAAAATCACTCATCAAGTCCCCCTCTATCACATATCACATATTTGTAATCCCTTTATAGAATTTAAATTATTGATATAATGGATCTCTCTTACATGATAGTGAAAATAAATCAAGCCATTTAAAAAATCTAAAAATAATATGAAACAATTAATCATTTCATAAATAAAAGCCATTCCATGACATAATTAAATGTATAAATCACAATCTCTATTAATATCTTTTAATTATTTAGATTGGCATTCTAAAGTAAGACATGGGATTTTCTTGAGAATTCAATGATCAAGTATTATCCTTTTCAATTGTCTTAGGTAGATCATCTTTTAACATGTGATAGATATTTCACAAAGATGATATTAGATAAAATCACTTTCCACTTTTCCTAACTGAATAAATATAAATGTTATTCTGAATAGGATAAATAGGGAAAACAAGGAAAATCAAAACTAACAACAACAAGCCAAACTAATTATCTGAGTAATATCCAAAAAAAATTACCAAAGCATGTAAGATAATTAAGATAAAAACATCTAGTTTGGATGAGAACATGAAAAATTAGAATAGCCTACCATTCAAACATATTACACATTAAGAAAAATTGAGGTAAATAAACCATGTCATATATCCAACTAATGAACCCGACATACATTTTAACAAAAACATTGGGCAATAATAATAAATGTTACTTTTTAAAATTTCCCAAAATTGACACCAAACCATTTATACAAGTAACCAGGTCTTTAAACCTATTATAAACATCAATTCTAAGTGCCAAGAACAACATCTAACCAATCTAAGATAAATTGAAATAGTTTTTGTGTTGCTTAAAATAGCCTTAGAACCATTTTTTATTGCACCATTAGTACCATACCCTAACAAAAATAAATACTAGTACACCCATTTTTAATACCTCAAAGCCATACTAAGTAAAAATTAAGAACACAATGAATCTAGGTATTACAAATAATTTCCATTTAAAGATAAATCTCAATCGACAAGGGCATGACCATGAAAAAAATCACATTTAGTGCCAAAACATACACTATAGACTATAACATGACAATAAAAATATTATATCTTAGATAATATCATGTATATTATGGAAACCTTTGTTTTTCATTGAAAAACCATCCAAATTCTAAAATTTTATCAAGATGTGAAAATGATATGTATAAAATTATTAGCAAGAGCTTAGTTTGACATAAAATAATGGTGTTATGTTTCAACCAAGATTAGTAAAGGGGATAAAGGACCTTAAAATCAATGTGCATCATAGGTCAAGTTACTTCAGGTTGATTACTTACTTGAGATGAATGAAGTTTGCTTGAAACTAATTTATCTATTACACCCACACTAAATTAGTTAGTATTTTTGGTAGAGCTAAATTAAAAAAATGTCAAAATGTTTACTTTGAAAAACACCCTATAAAACATAGCCAAACAATACCCTTAAATGTATAAGTTAGACTACCCAAATCCTTTTCTCTAAATCATTTACATAAAGTTTATTCATGATAGAGCCTGACTTGATGACAAATAATGGCATTTCCTTGATTTCATATCATGAGACTTAGAGATAATAAATACATACAATCACTTATTTCAAAATAATAATATTAAGTAGAATAACTAAAATAATGAAAATTGCTTCATACTTGAGTTTTAAAAATCTTAATATCTATGAAAGAGTGAAACTAGTGCCATAATTAAAAGAATGAAAACTACTTCATACTAAGAGTGTTTCCACCATCCAGTCTCTTCATAGAATACAAGACACAAGAAACCAAAACTACTCATTTTCTTCTTCTTAAGATTAAAAATGGCAAATGGCTAAGCATAAATCCATAATAGACATCAATAAAATTAAAAATTTAAATCCCACCACTTCCTCTTGATGAAATATGAAACCAAAATGGTTATTATTAATTCCAATAGGCATAATATATATCATGCTCATAAGTCATAAATATTAAATTAAAATTGTATAAGAGAAACTACATAAACAAGCTCTTATAAATGACCAAAAGATTTCAATTTTAATTTTTATAGAGAGTTCCAATGTGATATGTTCAATGAAAATTTTGGAGAAATTTTGGAACATTATAGTTCCTGTCTAAGTCAAATAATACTAAAAAATTGAAATTATTTGACAATAGAAGATGGATTGACAATAGAAGATGGATTGAGAATAATACATTTCCATTGGCAAGGGATTTCATATTATCCATGAGAACATACTTTGTTTCTATAAATTAATGGAGTAATTTTTCAATAGTTTCCTCTTCCAATGACAAACCACTTCACAACAAATACAAATATAATTACTTCACAACATAATAATTATTAAATAGCCAAAAATTGAGTGCCAAAAAAAAATCCACTATTAAGGAGTTCACAATATGAAAAAAAAAAAATAGCTAAAAACTACCTCACAAAATTATTTGAGCATAACTTCCATGCCACCCTCCTTGATACTCGATCCATTGGACCCCAATGAAGGTTTAATGTCTTCCATTATTCATGATGCCTCTCTTCAAAACTAGAATACAATTCAAGTTGCATCCAAAAGAAGTTCAAAATAAATTCAAGGTCAAAAGCTAAGAAAAATATCAAGAATGTATAATATTCAAGTGGACTTAGTAGGAGTGAGCACATTATATTAATCAAGGTTAATAATAATTTATTAAATGTTGTGAGTAATATCACTATGTTTTATAAGTTTATACCATATATTGATTTCTCCAACTAGTTCTTTGAATCCACACATGGGTCATTTAATTAATCAATAAATAATAAAATCCAAATGAAAACCCAAATCCATTACTAAAGGAAGAAATTCATCTTGTGTATAAAAAATGTTATAATTAATAGAGCCTTCCACATTGAGAGAATAATCTTGGAACCCCTTTTACCCTTTTCTCCTTAACTTTACATCTTAGGTATCTAACTAATACATTGATCACCACTAGGATTTAGGGACATTATTCTAATATCTTTAAAATGCATATGTGATGGGCTAGTGGTACATATGATAATAATTGACAATGCCAATAACTAATTTCAACCATGAGATAAAATTTAACATCATGAATGACTAATCATGTAAATGAATTTAAAAAACCTCTCAAGTGTAAATGAATTTATACATACCAGTTTTTACATAAATACCCATTTTTATATGTTCATACTATTAAAACTAGATACTGATAAGCCTTGGGGAAAATATGGAGATAATACCTATTTAATAGTAGGAAGATCATAGCCAACATCAAACACAAGTCTCACAACCCATGAAAATAACCTCTACTCATTGAAGACTATATAACTCATAGTGACACCTCTTGGGTCTCCTAAAGATTCATTTTATAATGTAAATCTATATGTCAATCATTCCAAAAACACAATCAAGTATATACACATTTTATGTTCTATATTGAACAAAAACACAATCAAGTGTTTATACATACATACATGCATGCATGCATGTATACATACATATATACATACACACACAATACATACATACATACATATATACATACATACATTTGTACGCTAAAAAAAAGAACTCAACTTTATGTATACATTAAATTATAGGTATTCAAAATAAGGATTAAAAAAACCTTAGACCTATGTTTAAAAATTTCATATATCCTTACAAGTTATTAAAGGGATTTATTACTTACATGGTCCCTTGTGAGTGTAAGATTGAACAAGAGAACATATGTGCAAACCCTATAATTCCCTAAAAAAATTTATTTGTTCTAAGATTTATTATATTTTTTATATAAACTCTCACTATAGATTTTATTTGACTTTCCACACTAATATCAGCCAAACTACCATATGTTTTTCATTTTATATAATTTCATTCTATAAAACCTTTACTCAATAATAAGAGATAGATGAAAAAACATAGGCAATTTAAATAAGAGTTCTAATGAAGACTATTGTCTATGAAATATCCTCAAACTCCATCCAAGATTTTGATAATACCATGTTTCAAACTCTTCAAATTTACATGCAAACCCTAAAATTTCCTATCAATATTTTAATAATGATTCACCCTATATTTTATTCACATTCCTTCCCAAACAATAATAATCCCAAAATAAGATAACTCAAAGTTATTTGGATTCCCAAACCTTAACTCAAGTTGGGTTCAAATTCAACCGAAGGTGCCTAAAAATGGGTAACTTCCTAGACACACCAAACCACTTTAAATGTTAGGGTAGTTTTAATTAAATTATTGATAGATTAAGATAAGGATACATAGCCCCTAATATTAATTACTATATTTTTCACATGACCCATCCTCAAATAGTTCAAACCACTTTAATACAAACATTATTATTTTTGAAAAAGAGATTACTATATAATATATATCAATATTATAACATAACTTTGTTTATAATATAATTCAACAACATATCAATACCTTAACTAATAATATGAATGAATGTATGTATGTAAATACATACATACGTATATACATATATGTATGCATATATTCAAATGCACACACACACACACACACACACACACACACACACACACACACACACACACACACACACACACACACACACACACACACACACACACACACACACACACACACACACACCCACACCATTATATCTAATGATTCTAACTAATACATCTTCTATAATTTCAAAAAAAATCAAACCCACGCATGTGTAGTAATTATGGTGAAACTATGTTTCAAAATAAGTTAGAGTATATTTTATAGGGTGATTAGAAGCATAGATATATGAAATTGTAAATAATATGGACTACCATACTCATGTATATTTTCACACAATTATCCATTTTAAAAATAGAAAAAACCTACTTATATCAAAATGGATATAAATAGCCACTAAAATTATTCCTAGATTTAGCGTAGGTGTACCCATAATTAATAATAGATATCACAAGTATACATAAAATTTAAAAGTAAATAGTTTCAAGGTGATAATATGTGGACTAAGAAAATAAAATAAAATAAAAATAGAATATTAATATAATCAAATAATTTAAAATAAATAATATTTTAGTGAGAATGATTTTAAAGTAATATATGAAAAAGGAGTTTGATAGCTTGAAAATATTTTAAAGAATAAACTATCAAAATGAGAAAGAAATATGTATTATTATATAGCCTCAAAATGTAAATGGAGTAAGAATTTTATTTAAACAATAATAATTGAGACTTCTTAATTGACATCACATGTTTAATCAAAGAGATAGATTTATAAAAATATAAAAAAATATTATTATTATTGTAAATAACACTCATGGATATTATTGGATGTGATGGAGCCCTCCTTATCATTATTTTTTGGTCTTATGGGTGAGATTATATAATGATTATAATGACATTTAAATATAGATGAATCATATGTGGAATTAATTATCATTAAATCAAAGTGGCATGATGAAAGTGTGGTGGGAAAGCAATACACAAATCCTAGTTTAGGTATCATAGGGATAACTTGGTTATAAAATAATAATACATTACATTTTATCTCAAATAAAAAGATATCCTTATAGGCAATATTTATGAATGATAATATGAGTTATTTATGATAATATATCTAATTTCAACTTAGTGTGAGATTAATAAGAAAAGTATTTTATGTGTATTACATGACAATTAGGGATGCCCATCTTATCAATATTGGAGACTTGAAATAATTATTTTCATAAAACACTTTTTCTGTCACTAACATTAAAATCATATATGTCAAATAGGGTCATTTAGTATTTTACATGGGGAGAGAAGACCCCTTGCAATCAATTTTTTTTTTTGTAGTTAGACAACTTAAGGAAATAAATGTTATATGCCAAATTGAGTAATGTGAATTATTAAATTTTATTTAATCTCAAATAAAAATTATATGTATTATAGTTTATGGTATAAATATTATACTCATATTGACACACTTTCAAATATTTGAAGGTATTATGAATAGGGACCTTTAAAGGTGAGTTAATATATAACACTGCTTTTGTAATTTCTTTGGATTCAATTATGGATATGATTTATTTGGTAGTAATAAATAGGTTTTGATTTTTTATATTTGGAAGTAACTAATTTCTTTTGGAAACCTTTAACTAGATAATTCTCAATAAAGTCACTCAAGGAGACGATGTAATAGTAATAACTTCCATAGTTATCACTTGGGATATAAAAATCACTTAGGATTTAAAAATTTATTTTTACTATTTAAAAAATTTAATTACTATGATGAAATTAAAATATTAAGTTTTTATAAACATGTAAATGTAAGGTTGTAAGATAAGGATGAACTCCTTAAAATTGACATATTAGATTTACAATTTTTTCATTGTGGTATTTTTGAAATTTTAGAATTATCAAGGAAATTTATTTATGGGAAAGAATTGAATTTATGCATATTCAATACTCACATTCAATTAACTAAGCACTATTATGATTTTTATTTAAATGATACCTAAGGTCCTAAGGGAAGTCTCTAATCTATAGGGGAATAATGTTATATGACTAATTACCCATGAAGTGATAATACATGGAAAACACATACGTTAAAAATAAAAATGGATTAAAATTCATAATATAAATATTATTATATAAAATTATTGACTTTGTGGGTGATTATGATTAAAATAAATGTAATAATGTAAATTTGATGAGATATGAGAACACATGTTCATTATAATGTCTTTTCAATGTAATAAGTAGTGGAACAATTTATTAGGAAATGATATAAGAGAAAGAAAATAAAAGGACTATCATAAGAAGAATGTGGAAGAATTGGGAGTGCAATATGAGAGTTATTGAGACATGGGTATATAGAGTTCATCCTAATATGGGGTACATAGTACACCTCTAATTATCTTGTCTAGGGATAATAGTGTGAAATATTCATAGAGACATAGACTACATGATTATTTAATCTTTGTATTGATAGATGATTACCTTGTATCTTGTCTTCCATTGAGAGAAATTTGAAGAGGTTACAAGAAACGTGTACCAAATATGTATTTGAAGATTTATTTAATATATATGAATTAATATTTTCACTATGTAATTGTTTGAGTAATCAATAAAATATTTATTTTTTACTTATAATGGATTACATTGTACTTTTTTGAAAAAATACTATAAAATAAATGCTTTGGTTATTATGAGAGATTATAAATGTAAAATAAGACATTATAGGTGTGAGGTAGGCCACAAAAGGTAAAATTGATATTGCATACATGATGATAAATCTCATGGAATATTTCAACTAAAATGAGTTCCTTGCATTGGAAATCATAATAGATATTGAGAATCTCCTGAAAAGAACAATCCAATCATTCCAGTAAATTTGTATGGTACTACTCTACTTCACATAGTGGACATTCCTAGATAAATCACAACAGATGTTGACTATTGTCTAACTAACAAATTTTCCAACCTCATTTGGCCTTGAGATGGACGCCACCTTAAAATATTATTAAGTTTTCCTAATGGTGGTATAAATTTTGAACATAATTGCAATGCACCCATATATAACTAAGAAGGTCCTCAAATATATTAGACTAATTTCCACTATTATGAAAATGTACAATGGATTACAAGTGCACATTCATGAGTTTTATAAAATACTCATAATTTATCTCTCATTATTTATTGACATGTGCATGGCCCAAGTAGAAGTGAAATGTAGAAAAACTTAGTTTTCAGGTGTCTCCAGCGACTACAATCCATGCCACCTAGAGTAAAACAATAATGAACATAATTACTAGTGGAGATATAAGTACAGCTATAGCTAGAGGAAAGAACATAAACATAGGCTAATACATAGGATAAATTATCATAATATTCATCAAAAGTAACCCCATACAAGTGCAAGACACATGATCCTCAACCTTCACCACCTACCAAATGGACTCACATAATTGACCCATATATTAGTGAAAAATAAATGCTAATAATTTTACTAAAATATGATATATATCCATTGGGAGTTACACTTGAAGATGCATATAAGGTGTTTACTAAGGATATCAAGGATTATATGTATGATGAATATGAGGATAAGGATTTTTATTTTGGAAAGTAATTCACAAATGCCAGGTGTGAAACAAAGTATCATCCATTCTATTAGTACATATTCCTAAACCTCTAGAGTCCATTATAATGGAAAAAATTAGGTAATAAGAAGAGGCCAAACACAAAGTGAAAAATTTGTTATAATAAGGGTCATCTAGTTCCACAACATTAGCACAAGAAGCTAAAACTGCATACAGACCAAGTGTAGGGGAACAAGAAGAAGAAAAAAACCTAAGTAAAATAACAAGCCATAAGGGAATATATTTTTGTAAAAGGTGATGTTAAAAAAACTTTCATGACTTTGGTATGGAAATATCACACACTCAGCACTTATCAGCGACATCCAACAATTTCAAAGTGGACATAACTATTGGCAAGTTTAGAGGGAGAAGTAGAGGAAACAAAAATAAAATTGGTAGGAGATGAGATTTATATATCAAATTAATAAAATATAATTTTAATAAATCTTTCTATACATCTAAATATTATCATGATAAATCATCAAGTGGCACCAAATTATTCCCTACCACTTTAAACGACACTCTCATTATACTTTCCAACACATGCTCAATGACTTCCTTCTAATTTTAGCATTATTGAATCTTTGGCATGAGGTGTGAATAAATAATAATCACCAATTTATCAACCTCCCAGGTAGGAGAATATAATACACTAGAGGTGTAGGATCAAGTAGCATAATATCCATCAAATGAGACTTCTAAGGTAAGAATGGAGGAAGAGAATGAAACCGAAGAGAAGGCCTAGAAAGACAAGGAGGCTTTGCTACAACAACATAAGAAACAAAAAGAAAACATTACATAAGAAATGGAGAACCAATATAAGGTTAAGGTTGATAAAGAATTAAAAGAGGTTAAACATAAAAGACAATAAGATCTATTCCTTTTAGGAAAATTAAAGGAAAAAGGTTGTAGATGATAAAGTAGAAAAAGACAATGTAAAAGATCTAAAAGATGAGGAACAAGAAAATAACTTGTAGGATGAGGTTGTGAAGGTTAGCCATGTAGCCACAATCCAAGCCCACATAAAAATAGGTTGATGACATCTAACATAGTAGTAGAAATAAGGAAATGGAACAACATAGGTTGTAATAATAGAAGCCCAAACACAACCATTTTTAATGTTTATAGGTTTAGGCTTTGCACAAGAAGCTTAGCTTGAATCCTCAAAATAAAAAGGGTAGTCAAAAAAATATGACTTGATGGGTATCCAAACACCATCATTATGACAAACCACATTCATGCTTATGATAACACGTATAAGGCACCAAATAATGACATATATGGCTTCTTCAACCTATTATCCTTACCAAATTTAGGATAGGAGGTTTCACATGATGTTTCTTAGTTGTCATTTTTGAATTGGATTGAAGGTATTTCTTTCCAAATGTCCATGACATAGAAGGCAGTTGAGATCAAGCAAAAGAAAACTCAATTATGTGAAAATAATGATGAGCTAAAAGAGTAATTTTATAAAGCACACAAGTTGATTGATAATAAATACTATTGATGTGGGTTTTATGCACACCACAAAATAATGAATCAGGTATTTGCTAATGTTATAGGATCTCTATGGAATTAAGGTTCTACTCTAGGTCACAAGTTGAAAATATGTAGTTGAAACAACCAGATGGTGGAATATTAGGTTGACACTACAAGTTGTTTAACCAGGTTTATTAATGGATGTGTGAAATCTAATAGGAAGCGAACACTAAGTGAGTTGTATGGGTGTATAATTACTCTATGGTGGATATATATTAAAATAAACTCAAAAATTAAGGAAAGGTAAGGTATAAAATAAGGTTATATGTTCTTCAAAGGTCACTTCTAAAATAATTTCTTTGTTGGACAAGTATATCCAAGACAATTATTTACCACTTGTATTTATTGCACACTCATGAACACGCATGGTTAACAATGCGAGAAATAATTATAGGAATATTAGTGATCTCAACTAAAGGTTTATCTCCTTAGATTTTTTTTTTCACACACTTATCTAAGAGGTTATAATTCAGACTAGGAAGTTATCTAGGGTAACTATAACACATGCCTAAAAGACTGTCAAAGGAAATAGTCTTACACACCTAGATTATCAACTAAATTTATACTAATTTATTAAATTAATGAAATTTACAATCCTCAATATATTTTGCACATATAATAATAACATTCATCAGTTAAAACTATTAGATTCATCCATAGAATTATCATACATCAAAATTATTGAACTGATATAAACAAAGAAGCTATATTTTCAATAACACGCAAAAAATAAAAAGAGAAAACAAACACATTTTCATGACAATAAATGAATTTATTTATTCTTGTATCTTGAAAAAAAAACTCCAACACTTTAAAAAGAGGGGTTTTCATGTATTTAAATAATTTGGGGAAGGGGTCACCCCATCCTCCAAGTGTAATAAAACTTTAATTTATATTAAAATAAATAGAACCTATGATCTAGTTTGATACAAAATTTCATGTTATAACCTACAGATTAAATAAGTCATTTATGTGTACATGCTAGAAAAATAATTCATTTAATTGTAAAATGGATGTAAGAAGGCTTAATTAGCTATGAATGATCATTACATGTAAAATTATACAAAATTAACCTTCGACTAAGGCTAGCTTGGATCTTACTTAGTGTTACTCATTGTTGTGGCTAGAACTAAAGTTGTAGGTATAAATGAAGTTGTAGTTAAAGCTAAAGTGGTGGACAATGTTGAGACTGGGACATTGGGTGGAGTCTAAGCTACTAAACTAGTATATGGTGCTGAAGTGGACTTCTTCTTAGCCTTCGTATCTTAGTATTATTTGTATCCACTAGCATGTTATGCCCATATTATTCTTATATCTAGGAGATAAGGACTATTCACCCTATCCACTTGTGCCATTAGCCTTACATGCTCAATTTTGGTAGCTCAAAAGCCTACCATAAATACTTATACTTTATTGGCCTTCTTCCTCACTAATCTTATCTTTGATTCAATACATTCTAAAGTTAAGCCTTGTAAACTCTTAATTAAACTTTTTTAAGATTTTTGTAACATTTGGTCAAAAAATGACCTAGCCACCAACCTACCAATGTTATCCCATTAATGTGTCAATTATACCTAATTCAAAATATGAATTGTGTGATTCTCTTATTTTTTTATCTTTGTAACTAAAGCATTAACAAAATTTACCCATTCTTGATCTTATTGGGTCCTAATGACTACTAGATTTAGTGTATTTTATACCTCTAGAGAGGTCATCAAATTCAAATGGTTGAATTCCTTACTGGTAGTATATAAAAACAATAAATTCAATTCGTTTTCATCTTCCTTGAAAAAATTAAAAAATTAAGCTATTATGGTTAGATGGGGAGCCAATTTTTCTCTCAAATAATGAATAGTATTTAAGATCTTATATAATCTTAATGGTTCACTTTGGAAATCTCATTCTATCCCAAAGGGAACATGGATTACCTATTGTTGATCCTTGAGGTTATCTAGTTCTTCCTCCATTTATTTTCTTACCTAATTTATACCCTCATGAATGGATAACATTGGTGCAGTGTGGGTCTCCATGTAGGATTTAAAGTCCTCAATATAAGGGGACTGACCCTTGTTTTTATCCTATCTCTTTGATAGATTATATTTCCTCTCTTTCTTCTAAAACTAGACCTTACATAATTCTATCTTCTATCTTCCTTTTCTTCATCCTTTTCACTGATCTAGTTAATTTATCAAAGAGTGAGATCATAGTGGGTAGATTTATTATTTTCGTGTTTATCCTCTTAAAAGACGATGCTCCTAATTATTTGGGCCAATTTTTAAGAGTTAAATTTGATGAATCTAGTGGTCGTGCCTCCATTTGAGTGTATTATATAGGCTCAGTCTTAGGTTCTAGCTTGGGCATTGAAGGCCATATTATTTTGGACCAATATACATTCCCTAGATGTTGCATGGGATGAATAATGTAGATGGTTTTATTATTTAGAGCTCTCTTAGTGCCCACCACTATTATGGTCTGTAATATTCCTGATGAGGGCATTAATGAGCTTAATTGAGTGGAATAATCTATCACTTGGGTGAGGGGTTAAATAATGATACTAGAATTAGAGGTGGAGACTAATGGATCAGTTGTAGAAATAATTATGAAAATAGGTCTAGAAGGAGATGATGACATAGAAGGAAAGGAAGAGATAATTCGAAAATACAAAGTAGAAATAACTAGCAATGATATTAAATGAAAGTGGCCTTTAGGGGTAGTAGATAGAGCACCCTTACCTAATTGGTCACCACTAAGGGGTGACTTTCCTTTTAATCCTTGTAAGCTTAGAACCTTATCTTGATGTATCTCCTCTTCATATTAATCATGACTTAGATCACCTTAAATTCAAGGTTGTGCTTGCCTACCTAGTACCTCTACAAATTTTGTCTATGGTCTTTCTACCATGGATTTTATTTTATAATAGATTATTGTCCTCTCAATCTGAAGAGTAATCACTTTTTGGGTAGGAAGGGGATGAGTTATACTAGATGTTATGGTTGATGAAGCTACCACAGTAGGTATAATATCTTCCTCATCATAAGACTCTAGAGAAATGATTTTTTCATCTCCCTTAATAGTGTTATCCTTCACCTGATATGATTCTTATTCTAGTTCTTGTTTCACCTTGTTTAGTTCAACAGTGGACATTTGAATTTGAGGAGTTTTTTCTTCCTCTTATACACTAGCAAGTGATGTCTCCCCTACACCTTGGTTTTTCCATTTCTCTAGATCTATCATCATATAAGGTAGGTTTTGAGGGCCCTAGATTTGATCTTAGGGCTGATGGAAGGGTATAATATTCCATAAATATGAAGATGTCCATCCGCTTAGTGGTAGGACTTTAAAGTTGGCTTGTCTAAGTGTGAAGTAAGGATCCATTTGGATTACTATAAGTAATTACTCACTCACACCAACAATCATATCTCTTTCCTTAACTTTTGAATTATATTCTACATTGACTAACAATAAGTCATGATAGAAAATATCATGCTTGTAGGGGATGCATAATTTATGAACTTTTTGTTGCACTTTTTCATGGGGGTCCCAATTCTTATGGGTTAGAGTAGCTAAGGCATAAAAGTTCCTTGCACCACCATCCTTTATGAAATATATTTGGTATGTGTATTACATCCTTCCAATTATGATATGGGAACCATGGAAGGTGATTTTCTTACTTTTGGTAAGGTCCTCATCTATTTTATTCTAGAGCTGATATGCAATCTCCTACTCAACAACTTTTTTTGGGACATATTTTGGGAGATGAAGAGGGATGAGCTCATTTCCAATGACCATTATGAAAATGTTGTATAGATACAACTAATAATCACCGAAAGATATGAGCATATTGGTAATGTTATTATATATCCTAGATATAGGTTCACCATGAATTACCATTTAGACTTGAGGATATAAATCCTCTCTAATTCTACATATGTTCCTCACATATTTTTAGATATGAATGAATGGGCACTAATAATCTCCCCTAGTGCATAGGTGTGCTCTAATATGATCAATTAATTAAGTAGTGGTACCAACTCCAAATGAAGGTGGTTATTTATTTGGCCAAACAAATGGTCGAGCAATGTCATGCCAATGTAGATTCCCATATAGAACTCATTAATGGGAACAAGGTTATTATTGGCTTCTTTGAGTGTGAATTTCTCTCCTATAAGAATACATTTCCCTACTGCTTGTTCTACATTATTCTTATTATTCCAACCAATGACATTGTGTAAATCAAAGATAACATCTAGAATGGGTAAAAATAAATACCTCATAAATGCATTGCTTGATATATATGTTATGATGGTTTTGTTATTGAAATAATAAAGGAAACCACTATTTTAAATCATTATTTCAAAGAATAGGTCATGCAATAAGTCAATGCATGGCATGACTTTTGACTTCATAACTTCATAGTGGAGTGATTGGCATTTAAAGGGTAGTAAGTTAGATGCAACTTGTTTTTCTAATACAAATACATATTCCTTATAAGTGAACGTGTCAATGTTATCTATAACCTCCCATAGAGACAAGTAATTGGCATAGATACCCTCAAACATTATTTCATCAAAAATTGTATCTAGGTATTTTGTTGAATCCTTCATGGAGAAATTGGATGGTGATTGGGCTTCCTTATATGCTTTGGATGAAGATGCCATCATTAGTTATGAATGATGGTAGGATTTTATCTCTTGGTGATGGTGGATTGGCACTTTATTAAATAAATTTTATAGTATTTGAACACAACTAGGGCTTTGAATTTGTATGAGGTAATATACACTATATTTTAATGAAAATTAATGTATGTGATCTTGGTTAAGGGCTCGATGTTATAAACTTTTTGAATTCATGTTTAGTTCATGCACCAATTATCACCAAAAACTATGATCTCAACACCTTCATTCAATTAAAACTTTACCACCTAGGCCTAGTGATCATGCCACTTAGGATGCTTACTCCTTCAAGGGGTGCTAGGGTGTTATTCTTTTTGACACTTGTCACTATGTGGTTTAGTTGGGAGTTAGCATTCATATTAAAGTTAGATTATCTAACTTTGTGAGATTATAGTTCTAAAAAAGTGTCTTTAAATACCTAAATGTACTTTGGGGACATTCATGAAACTTCTTCCAAAATAAAAAGCATCGAACACTTTTCCCTAAAGATCAAATTTCCATCTAAGAGGATTTGTTGGATAAAGTTTCCAAAGAGAAAGTCCCTACAGAATGAAAGTTCCCAAATACCAAAGTTTATAAAAATAATCCACCTCATAAGAGGTGATTAAAAAAAATATTTGAAGGGAATTTCTTGACCAAAATTTCTTGAAGACCAAAATATTATGAATACTATAGTGCCAAACAAAATTTACTAAACAAAAGCTTTTGAAAACAATACTATTAAAGACCAAATAGTTATTATAGACTGAAATGTTGAGGATCAAAAATATCCATAATGCTAGATAATTAAGTCCAAATAATAAACTTGAATAAGTAAACTTGAATACTTATTTATACATAGCAAACTTCCAAAAATTCCATTAATAGATTAGTTTCAATAGGTCCTTCCAATGGAGATAGGATCACCCAAAGTGATCTAATGTTAAGATAATCAAATTTACATAGATAATAAAACCATCAAAACACACACACATAGCCAAAATAATAAATAAGCCTTTTAAAAACAAAGGATGTCCCCACTTTTCTATTGAAAATCTAAGGTAGGGTGTGTTTAATACAATAAATGGTGATAAATAGGGGTGAATACTCTTGAGTTTCAAGAACCCAAAATCCATGGTTTTGTAATCCTAAAATAAATCATGAACCATATTATAAAATATATTATTAGATTAAAAATATTATAAATACTCTTGATAACTAAATATAACATAATTTCTTTACTGATACCTTAGACTAGTGTGTGTTAAAGTGATATCTTTTACTCCTTGTCAAATGATTTTAGCAAAGACATGGGATGAGCTATAGGTTTCATTCTAATTGGTAATTTAGTTAGAAGAAAATTGGGGGAAGCTCAGTCATTACTTTTCTTCTAGCCAAGCATCCATAACCTTGATAGAGATGCCATTGGTCACCCTTCCTTCCTTCCATCATATATTTCTATGATGTGTGATACATTAATCTTGATCATGTAGGATTTTAATTCCTTTTTATTTTTATTTTTTTAACTTTTGGATTGTACCTCTTTTCTTTTTTTTGTTTTTAAATAGAAAAAAGAAGAAGGTGACCACCTTAAGCTGGTGTTGGTGTAATTAGTCTCATTAGAATGTCCTTATCAACTTTAATCATATCAATGGTTAGTACCTCAAACAAGTATTATAATTTTATGTGTATTTGATCTAAGGAGATAAGAAAAGTTTTCTAAATATTAATGGAGCTTTGGGAACAACTTTCATATTCTTGATGAAATCATCCTCTTCATAACATTTTCATGATTAACTCTCTCATTACTTACCTAGATTAAGAATTTTGATGTACAAGGTCTAATAACCACTAATTCAAGTTAGATTTAAAACACATGGGATGTTTTATTATACCAGTAATGATCAATTATATTTCCACTAAATAAAAATAAAAAGAGAAACTACCTAAAACAAACCACTAGACTAAGCAAAGCAAAATGTAAAAATAAAGAACAACTAATCTAGAAAGTGTGAACTATTCTAATGAAATAAAATGAATAAAATAAGGAAACTAACTTAAAAAATAAAATATAACCAACCCCTACCTCTAATGGAACATCCATTATTACTCTGACACATCTCTAGATGGAGCAACCATGAAGTAGTTCTTCAAAAACTATCCATTGACTAGATATGTCAATTCATTACCTTGGAGGTACTTTAAACAAAAAGTATTGTTACCTAATATTAGAGATATGATAAGGTCCTATCCATAGTAGGTTTAACTTTCCATGATGTCCTTTATTTTCATGGTTTTTTCCTAGAGAAGCACTAGGCTAGAAATCCTAAATTATTATGATTTCACTCTCTTATCAAGCCATCTTCTGACTATCTTTATGCATACTAAAGTTTTGTAGAGATTCAGTCCTAGAGTCTTCCATCCATATGATATCCAAAAATATAGAATCAATCCTCTCAATGATTTCTATTATTCCTACATGAACTAATTTGTTGGAAACTTCAACTTGATTGAGAAAACTATCTATCTCCCATAAACCAATAGGTATGGTGAGGATTTAAGGGCCTACTTGTATTGAGTTATATTTGCCTAGAGTGTGTATTTCAGCTAGAGATGCCACTCTCTAGGATTATACACATTAGATATATTGATTGCATCAATAGGGTTCCTATTGGTCAATTTAGCTAGTACATTCCCTTACAAGTAGTGACTGGAGGATGATCTTATTATGATATGACTAGGATTGGTCCATTTTGTAAACTTGGTTGATTAAATTTTTGGCCTAATGTCACAAACCAAAGAAATAAGAGTACCAAACCTGGTTGTGATATGTTATTCAAGAAAACTAATCACATCTTATGCTCTTGAATTCTTGGTGGATGATGCCTCACTCTATTTGGTATTATAATAAGTAGTGATGAGAATAAATTTATGTCCATATAAAGATTTAAGGTTGATGACACCAATGAAATATAAATCCCATTGGGTGAATGACATACCTTCAATCATAGGATGTAGGGGCATTGTTGCATGTGCCTCTCTTTTTTCCAGGACCTAACATTTATGGCACGTCGTTATGTGGGAATGAGCATCCTTGAAGTCTATTGGCCAATAATAACCCATTCTAAGTATTTTTTGGGTTGTGGTATTTCCATATGGATATTTGATACCAATTTTTTGATTCATATTTTCCAAAATCTCCTAGGATTCTTCATGTGACACAAATATTAAATATATGCCTTCATAGTTCTTTTTATAGAGAATTCCCTTCCTGATCATATAATGAGTATTTTTGAGCCTCAAGGCCCTCTTTTTATCTATTTTGAGTTAATGGGTACATGTTCCAATGATTAAGAACTAAATAATTCTTCAATACCATTCCTCTTGGCAAACTTATATTTGGTAAACTTCTTTAATGGTGATGCATGGGTCTAGTTTGGTCATTAACTGGATGATACCTTGTCCTCTAAAAATATAGTGAATTATAATCTTAATATTAAACTCTTGAAATTTTTCCATCCATTTTCCTCTATTCTCTTCCAACTCATTCTATCCTAACATAAGCTTGAAATTAGCATCTAGTACAATGATGATGGTCTTGTTCCTAAAGATGTAGTACCTAAACTACTTGACTTCTTTGACAAGGGTGAAGATTTGTTTGTCAATCAGTTATTATTTAAGCTCTAAAATTATTTAATTAGTGATCATAAAAGTGATAAGGTGTTCACTTTCTTCCTTCTTTTGCATAAGTACATTAGTGATGGTATGTTCTGAAGTGAATGAGTATAGGAAGAAGTCCTTAGTAAAGTCCAAGCTCACTAGTAGTGGGGCTTATGATATATAATTATTAATGTATTAAAATTAAATATTAGATTCAAGTGTCCCTTCCAATTTGGAATACTATTTGAGCATTTTGCTTAGGTGTTTGACAATCTTTGAAAATATTGATATGAATTTTCTCACAAAATTAATCTTCCCAAAGATGGACTTTAGTTCCTTATTGACTAATTTGACTACAAGTTAAATTAGGTCAACTCCCTATTATATAAATTTTTTTATAGGGGTGCCCTAGGGTCTAAAGGGTGTACTATCATCCTAGTGATGTCATTTGATGTGCTTTATCTTGGTCATTAGTCTTGTGTGTCATTTTATGTCATATACGGTCACTTTTAAGTCATTAAATGAGCTTGTATAGATTTGATATGGAGGAAAAGTGTGTCCAAGTGTACTTAAACATCCCATGTGATAGTAAATGTTAGAGGAACTATTTCAAGATTGATAAAATGTAGGTGCTATGTTGAAAACAATATGAACAAGCAATTTCATGTGGTTTCAAGTAGCTATATGACCTCTCCAACAAATTTAGTACATGGGATAGCTTCAATAGTGTCTTTTCAGCTTCCCTAAACTCTCTTATATGCTTGGGTAACCTTGAAAATATCAAAAATGGAAAAACCATCCTATTTATTCTATTACTCTCCTTTGCATGTAAAAATGGTCAACTAGTTTTAGTTTGGTATAGACAAAAGGAGGTGATTTGGATCAAGTGCCTTTGGTAGATGATAAAAATCCTTTTCTACTTCAAATACATGGAAATATGTATAGGATTGGTTACTTATAAACTATAAACATTGCTAAGAAGGTCTGATCATCTTTTTAGCTTGTTCATTCCCATGCCCTTCAAGTTTCCTCTTTGTCTAGATTGGTATCTACAAACCAAATGTTTCACATATGTTATAATAGAATTAAAACATTTCTCATGAGATTTTTTGTCTAATTTTCATGTTTGGTGTGAAGGATAAAATCAAAACATCTCACCTTGATAGTTTAAGACACGTAAGATCTTTAGATAATTATTTTCATTAATTATAGAGGTTTATCTCTCCTATAGTGATTTTAAATCAAAGGATATATATGTTTTAATCAACCTATATATAAATGGTTATAATTTGACCTTCATGAAAGTCTTTGTCTCAAGAGTTTCCTTATGAAATGTAAAGTTTAAAAGTTGCACATAGTTAATTTTTTTGTAACAGTCACTTATAGCTAGGTAAAACCAAGCCTTGATTATCCATGATGATGATACATGAGGTTTTATATACCATGAGGAGTTTTCCAAGTGAGGATAGTGATATTTAGCCTTTCAAATAGTTAGTTGTGGAGCCTAATTCATTGCAAATAGCCATATACCATGCCTTCACCTATACACAATTTTGTATCTAAATTTTTACCTACATAAAACTTACACAGATATATAGTAGTGTTGAATAGTAGGTAGTTGAACTTGTTTAAAACCTCATTGAGGTATAAAAACATGGAGAGGTCATTATGGTAATAGTGAAATCATAAGGTGGAAAATAGACCTAAAATTTTTCCCTTGGTTTGAGAAAGTTGCATAGAGATACATGCTACCTTAATATCTGTAAAATATGGATCTTGTCTCAAATAATCATCCAATGATGGATTATATTAAATTAAAAACTAATCTAGTGGTTTACATTAGGTAGCCTAGGCATAGGTAAATTATTTGACATATGAGAGTGAGTGTTTGGTCCTAAGAGGATAGTGTGAATAGGTTTCTATTTATATAAAAATTTCACTAAAGACACTTAGTAATATATAGTTCTATGGAAGCCCAAATGGTATTATAATTCCACATGACACATTGGCTATAATAGTTAATGATAAAGTGACTCCATTTGAGTGAGAATAACACTAGTGGTCCAAAGAGCAATTGGAGGATTTGAAACATAGTGGTTTGACACATGTAAGCACCTACATGGGTCTCTTTTACTCTCAAAATTTTACCTATAGTTTGAAAATAGACTAATAGTACATTGAGAGCATGACAGTTTGGATGTTGGCATAGACTAAGGCATAATATGGATATGTTCAAATTGTTAAGGTATGTTCACATTATTAATTGTAAATAATGTAATTATTGATATTACAATAATAGAGTTTTATTGGTATATTATTGTTATATATACTAGCAATAATATATGAGGTTAATTTTTTATAAGTTGTTGGTTACTTGAATATATTGTTAGTCATAATATATTCCTCCATAGTGGGTTTGTTAGTTTAAGTTATTATAGGGAGATTAAGGAGAGATTATGGTGGAGATATGATCTCCTAAATTATAGGAAGGACATTTCCTATATAAAATATGTAATATAATATTATATATAGCATAAATAATACAGATAGCATGTGAGACAATATTGTTGTGATTAATTATTTTGTTTAGTGTTCGAATCTTTCTCTATTGCATAGACTCTAATTTTACCAATATATAGTATTAGATAAAGATAAATCTCTAATTTATAGTATGGATAATTAAAAAAAAATGGGGTGAGTAGTATGTGCTTCACCTCTGAGGATGAGAAAAGAAAATTTTTGTAAGTTTTGATACTTTAATTTTTTTTTTAAAGGTAATCTATCTTAGTTTAAGGTATTTCATGGTGTAATACTATGACGTCATTAATATTCATGCATATCTTGTTGAGTCTTACATTCATCCATACTTTGCATGCATAAATTGATAGTTACTAAGTCTGCCATTGTCAGGTCTAGAGATCAACTAGATTGATCAATAGTTATTCATTTGAGATATTTCATCACTCTACCACTATGTGAATTCAAATCCATTTATTGTGATGTACACCTATTCCAACAATAATTTTTCCACCAATTCATCTTAAAAACTTCTCTTCATACATTAGATTTTAAAATTATCTCAACTCACAAAAAATCCAATGCACTTGGTATGAATGTAGACAAACTCAGCTCAATGTTTCTACATTGCACAATGAGTCCTTCAACTTGCCATTTCATTACATATAAATATATATTGTTTAATGGCTTTAGATTTAGATTTTATTTGATCCAATTTTCCACTTAGGTATGTGGTCAACACATTTTAGTTACATATGACTATAGAATTATTTTCTTCATCAGCTTTAGTGTCCTCTAAGATCCCATAGTTTTACACCTTAAACACAACACACAACATAAGTTCATTTGCCTTCCGAATTGACTCTACATATTTGAGATCTTGGATGAATAAAAGGAAAGTTTAATATCTAATGCTCAACATTCTATTCTCTAGGGTTATGCATCTATCTTTTGTTTCAATTCTTTTTTCATGCATATCACCTTAGATTCCATAATATATTTGGTATTTTGGTTTTTTAGATTGTGTTCAAAATAGTTTGTATTAATTCAAGTTATTAGTTTTTGTTATGGTATATTATTTTAAGATATGTTGTAATTAAAAGTGTCAAGTACTTAAATTGATCCATAGTTTTTTTGTATTATTAACTTTGTAAATGTCAAAGTCAAGTCAATATTTTTAAAATTGATTTTTTTTAAAAGTCTTGTTTAATATAATTTGTGTCTATTTTTTTATTAATTATATGATTATATTTAAAATATCCAAAACAATGTTATTTTCAAAAGAGTCAACATAAAAAATTGATAAAAATCACAAAGTGTCAAGGTTATCTTTGGGTCAAAAGTAGAATTTGAAAGTCTAGAGTCAAAAATGTTGGGGTCCATTGTCAAAATTTTGTAAAATATATTACCTTATACATTCATTATTACTTTTATGCGACATCCTAATTATGAAGGGGGTTCCAATTTCTATGGAAACAACTAATACAAAACTTCCTAGAACCATTGGATCACATGTTGATTTCATAACCTGAGTAAGCACCTTCACCTACTTGAGGAAGTAATAAATAGAGGATTGAGGTTTCATAAAATGTTGTTAGCCACTAGAAATGGGGCCACTTTATGTTTTAGTGTAAAATTTTATTTTCAAGTGTGTGTTATATTAGTAATGTTTTATTCTTAGAATGGTGTGGTTTAAAATAATAATACATGTTGTATACCTATTCATGTTTGTCATAAGTAAACCTTATATTTGTATGTAACTTCTCTAAAATGTGATAATGATGAGATATAGTAAATATATTTCACATCATGATGTGGTTTTTGATAATCCACTTGTAAAACCATTTGTTTATGGTTGTTGGTTATCCACTTGAAAACCATCCCATTTTGGTTATTAGTTAGCCATTTGTAAAACCATCTGTAAGGTTTGTGATTGTCTTACTAACATCACCAAATCATGAGTACATGTGTAGATATGGGAGAGATTTTTTACACATGTTCACATTAAGGGGGTATAGACTAGTGGTTAATAATGTTCACAAGGGGGTGTAGACTAGGGTTAATAATGTTCATAAGGGGGTGAATGTTAATGTACGTTTACATTATTAATTATAATAACATAATTATTGATATTAGGTTAATAGAGCTTTTTTGGTATATTATTGCTATGTATCATAACAATAATATATGGGGTTGATTTTATATAGGTTTTTAGTTACTCAAATATATTATTAGTCACAATATATTCATACATAGTGGGTTTATTAGTTTGATTTATCATAAGGATATTTGGGAGAGATTATGGTGGAGATACAATCTCCCAAATTATAGGAAACATTATTCCTATATAAGATATGTAATAGAATATTATATATAGAAAAAATAATATAGACAGTGTGTGATACAATATTATTATGATTAATAATTTTGTTCAATGTTCAGCTTTGTTTCTATTCTGTATACTTTTATTTCCACAATAAAATAATGAATATGATATTTATAAATTCAATAAATTCCTTGGAATGTAATATATGTCTGAAAAACGATCTTCACCTATAATAAACCCCAATCTCAACTGTGATAAACATCTACAGTCTATTATAGTTCTTGGACTAGACATAGTCAAACAGAAAGTGCATGTTGAGAAGTTTGGCATAAATATTTATGGTTGAATATGTGATTAAAATTTTCAAAATTATATTAACACATCTCATGTGATTATCAAAGAAAGTAAATAAGGAATAGACTGAGTTCTAAACATTCAACCTATAGGTAGTCCTAGACCCTGCACAGTCACATAGTCTTATGAGCCAATTTTGAGGGAATTAAAGAGTTGAGTGGACTATGGGTGTGATACAACCATTAATTTTGGTGTATAATGACCTTATGACATATTTTATCCTCCCATATTATTATTTTTACCTATAAAATAGGGGATATTCCATGTATTCTATCTCAGACAAAGGGCACTCCCAAATAGTCAAGTCTACAGGTTTGGTGAGTAAGTGGCAAAGGGATGACATGAAGAGTATTGGGGATTTTAATAATTATTTGATAGGTTTTTTTCATCATTAAAACATATGTATAAATAATTACAAGAATCAATGACACTCAAAGGAGGTTTTAGGTGGTTAGGCATAGTCAAACCTATTAGGCCTAGACTAGACCTATACCCTAATGAGGTCTAACTTCACTTATAGGGAAATATTAAATATATATTCCATTTTATTAAAATAAATTAAATTTATATATTCTCCAAAAATAAAATTAGAGATATTACAGAAGTTGATCATTTTGACCCAATTTCATGATAAGGGTACATAGAATGCACTTGAAGAGCTCGATAGGCCATCTTTAGATGCTCATACCTGTATGGACACATTTCATGGTAACCCAAGGATTTGGGAAGAGTTAAATTATGTAATACACTTGATTTTAGTGGTATTTTTTCATATATTTAACATCTAAGTTTTATGAATGATCGCTAAGAGCCAAAACTTTATAAAACCCTCATAAAACCCTTGGTTTTGACTTGATGGAGAAAATATGAAAATATATGAACTCATAGGGAGTATTTTGACCTATAAGCTGATTTGAAATTTCTGTATACCCTCCCATTATCCTTCCCACCTAGTTGGTTTATACTGTACTTACATAAACATAGTATAAAATAGGGGTTTTTGCAAGTGTATGATTGTTTTGCATGCATAGAAGAAGATGAATAAGTGATATCCATCAGATGGTGTCAATTATTACCTATTAAAACTTTAAATATCCATTTATTACCTTATAAAAACATGGAAACATCTCTAATACACCATTTATCTCAAGCAGTCTTTGGCAGATAGTGAAAATGGAGAGTAACTGTTAAGTGAGAAGATGAAAAGTTGGTTTTTAGACATTTAAGGTCAAAATCATGGAATGAAAGGTAAATAGACTCTATAAATGTGTTATAATTCCTCTTAAATGGATTTTATTAATCAAATACATGCCACTTGGGTTAGAAATATGAAGAATGAGGACAAAAGGGCTAATGAATGACTACAAATGGTGAGTACAAGTGTCTAGAAGATGGATATCAGTTAGGGATGCATCTAATGACTATCATGGAATTTTTATAACCATTATTATATATTTAATAGGTTTCAACTCTCCCTATTTATTTTTTAATAAGTTAAGATATGCCTCCTTAGGCAATTTTTAAGAAGACCATTTGAAGACCATATGCTAGTCTTAGAGAAGTTTTATGCCTCAAATAGATATTTGTCTAATAATAAATTCCATAAATATATTATCCAATTAATTATTATAAAATTTAACTTATTTTCATGCCTTGAAATGTGTCTTTTTTACCCTTTAACTTCTCTCTTTTTCTCTCTCCTCACATGTTTTATACATGCAAGCCATTTTGGCTTTTGTAAAAAAAATACACACCTTATATAGAAAATCCTTGATGGTTTGATATTTTAATTTTCCTTTAAAATAATATATTCAATCTGGTTTTGAGTTCACAAACTATCTTGTCTAATTATGTGAAGTGATTTATAGTGAAAACTCGATTGACTGATATCCATCCTTGCTTTCTCTCAATCCTTCCATGTTTTATGCAAGTTATTTCCACTCTAATAGGTCAGATGAAGTTTTGTCAAGAATATTGGTATATTTTTAAGTGTAAATGTATAATTAGTGCCTAAAATGATCTTTTTTTCACTTACCTTGAGTATTTTCATGCATATCACTTCCATGTTTGAAATACTAATGTTAGAGTAATTCAGGATTTTGAGACTAGTATTATAGGGCATGTTTCATAGTGTAATGGTATGGTAGTTTAGTGGATATATTTTTGGTGTATCATATAAATAGTGTATCTTATTTTCCATGTTAATTATATCCATTTTTATCCAATCAAATAGTGTAGTTGATAAGCGTTTAAGGATCAATCTAGGGACCTAACCCTTAAACCTAGATGTTTACCTCTACCATAGGCAGCCCACAAGCCTAGAGGTATTCCAATGTTTCCAAAATATTAGAGTAGGATTGGAAAATATACTCTAGGGTGAAATATTTGTTGACAACAATTATGGCATGCCCAGTGGGACCATTTTCTGAAAGACATCTTGTCAAGGTGAATGTGATAACACTCCAATAGGTTTTAACCAAACAAAATCACCTAAGGTAAATCTTGTGCCCACTAAAGTGGGTCCACAAGTATTTTATTAATAAAAATAAAATAATTACATACAAAGTGTGAAAATATGTTTTTAACCCTTTTACATTGAAAAACATATATTTATAGGTTTTCATGACATATCGGTGAAAACCAACTAACTTATTAGCCAACTTCTATGAGAATTCCACCTGAAAGGTAGTTCTTATTATTTAACACAAAACATAAAACTAACCAAATAAAACTAACTTAATTTATTTATGGGGGTGTATTTATAAAAATAAGAATGCCCCATTTACATTTATTATTTAAAATAAACTTACCAAAATACTAAGCCAAGTTAAGATTTTGTAACAAGTCCTAACAAACCCCCCCATGATCTAAAGTCAGTTCTTTGGACACATGCCAAAAAAATTTCTAAATTTTTCAAATTGTATTTTGTCAAGGGGTTTTTTGAAAATGTCAGTTGTCTCATCAATAGATGGGCAATATATAGGATCAAGTGTTTTCTTTATCACCAACATTCATAGATAATGATATTTGACATCCTTATGTTTTGTTTTGGCATGAAATACTATATTATTAGACATCTTGATTGCACTTTGATTATAAATGTATAACTATGTAGGAGCAATATAATAAACTTGAATATCTTCAAGAATGCATCGTAAGTAAATAATTTCTCTAGAATCAACCCATATTGCAATCTACTTTGATTCTACTGATGAATTTGCCACTATATCCTAGTTCTTACAACACAAAGTAATGGTACCTGAACACATATACATAGTGTATCCTATTATGGATACTCCATCATCCACACATCCACCAAAATCTACATCACAATACCCAACAAGTTTGAAGTTATTATTGTGGTGGTACTCAAGGGCATATGTTTCCATTCCTTGAAGGTAATGAATTACTCTTTTTGTTACATGCTAATGAATTTATCTAGGCTCATACATAAACCAAGACAAAATTCCAACTAGAAATGATATATCAAGCCTAGTATTCATCAAATATATAAAATCTCTAACTAACTATTTGTATTTTGTGCCATCAAAAAAGGCATTGCTATCATTGTTAGACAATCTCATGTTACTTTCCATGGGAGTGAGTCTAGGTTTGTAGTCACTCATGACAAAACTATTTAATAACTCAAAAATATACTTAGTTTGTGAAATGAAAATACTATGCTCTTTTTGAGTTACTTATATGCCAAGATAGTAGTGAATAATTTCAATATCTATCATCTCAAACCCATCTTTTAATTCCTTCTTCACAAATGTTTTATGGTTTTCATCATTACCTATGATAAACAAGTCATCGACATGGAGAAAAAGAATCACCAATTTCTTACGTTACACTAAAAAAAAGAGAGTATCATCGGATTCACTATGTTGAAAGCCAATTTTCTTCAATTATGAATCCATTTTCTCATACTAAGCCCTGGGTTCCTGTTTAAGCCCATACAAAGATTTTATCAATTTACACACTTTATGTTTTGCACCCACTTTCTCAAATCCTTGAGGTTGTTTTATGTATACTTCTTCCTATAATTCACCATTTAAAAATTCTATTTTGGCATCCATTTGATGTACTTTCCAACCATTTTGTGTAGCTAAGGCAAGTACCATTGAATAGTGTGCCATTTGGTAGTTGGTGTGAATGTTTCCTCATATTCAATACCTTCTTATTGCACATATCCTTTTGAAAAAAGTATTTATTTATGTTTATAAATGGAGCCATCCAATTTATACTTATTCCTATAAACCCATTTGCATCCTTTGGGTTGAACATGCAGAGAAGGATCAACTAAAACCCAAGTATTATTTTTAAGTATTGCATCATACTCACTTTGTATTGCCTATTTCCAAACATGTTTAGTAGAGGCCTCATCAAAAGTAGATGGCTTAGTGGAGGAAGTAGTAACAACCATTTCATAGTTCAACTATTTATCATAATTCCTAAGACCTGTCAAATCGACTTCATCTAATTTTAAGTAATAAAAATTGCTTTGAGCCCATTTTGGATACTTATTAAAATTATTCAAATCAAGAACACCAAAATTTTCATCATGTGGACCATTCAAAGGAAGACTTAGAGAATTTTCAACATTTTCTAAGTCATTAACCTCTTCATTAGTAGATGAAGGAGAGTAAATTGAAGGGATATTAGTCTCATACCACAACCTCTAATAATTTCCCTCATTATTCAATCCCTTATCATGTTTTTCAATTTTCCTTTCTAACCTATCAAATTAAGAATCAATCTCTATAGTGTTCATAGAACCAAATTCATCAAATACTACATCCTGAATCACTATGAATTTTCTTGTATCTTATTAAAGAAAATGACACCCCTTTATATTCTATGAATATCCAAGAAAGATGAATTTTTGACTTCATGGTTCCAACTTATTTCTATGTTTAGTGAGAACTAATTCAAAACAAAGTCATCCAAAAATTTTCAAGTGTTTAACTTTTGGTTAAACCCATAGCAAGCCTCATATGTAGTTTATCCCAAAAGTGCAGGTATGGGGGACTTATTTCTCAAATACACTACAGTACCAATGGCTTTGGCCTAGAAATTATCATCAAGTTATTTATAGTGCAATATAGCTCATGTTGTGCCCTCTAAGTTTCTATTCATTCATTTGGATACTTCATTCTACTATGGAGTGCAAGTATTATTGTATTTTCTATGAATGCCATGTTCTTAACAATAATCTAAAAAATTATTCAAAGTATACTAACCACCATTGTCTAAATTAAGAGTGGCTAAGTGTGAACCTATTTATTTTTTAACTAAGTGTAACCAATCAACAAACTTAGTGAAAACTTCTAATTTTTTTTCATGAAAAATACCAAAGTCATCCTAGAGAAATCATCAATAAACAACACAAAATATCTACACCCTCTAATGGATTACTTATTCATGTCAATAATAACTTTGAAATAAATAAAAACATCTAATAGCTCTCCATGAGGAATTCTTAGGAAAATTTTCATGATTCTTTTTTTTCAAAACCCATAATTCACAAAGAATACTATCTTTGCAAAAAGTAGGCAACTCACTCACCATACCATATACTTGCAAGTCCACTAAGGAGTGAACATTAAAATTTCCATAGAAGAGATAACACAACCACTATGTAGACATAGTACTTGTACCTATTTCAACAACTATTGCAAGTTCCACAATGTGAGGAAGTACTTTGTAATCTAATCTAACCAAATTTCCATCCGTATATATTATATACATGGTTTTGTATCAATCATTTACTGAATTGATATAAATGAGCCCATTTTCAAGAATAATTTGATAACCTTTATTTTTAATATTTACCAAGGAAAGAAGATTTTTTTTCAATGTGAGAACATACCAAACATTCTCCAAGTATTTTATATAACCATTATGAAGAAGAATCTAAACAAACCCAAGTGCTAGTGGATTATGTATATACTTATTTACCAAGGCAACTAGAGAGAGATAAAATTCTTTGAAAGTCCAAAATAAGTATCTCCTATATGTCATATGTTTGGTTTTTCCTATATCTAAAACCCATACATCTATGAGCTCATCTCTAGCCTCAAATTCCTTATAATCAATGTGCCCTAAAGTAGTGAATGCAGATTCATGAGAAACATTGATATATTCATCATATTCATGATCAACATATTGAATAGAGTTAGACTTAGTCACTTTTTTTTTCCTCTAAGTTTTGTCAAAAGGAATCCTATACTTAGAGGCAATGTGACCAAATTTCTCACATTTATGACATTTAAAGTATGATCTACCTTGACCTCTACCTCTATAAAAGATCTGACCACATCCTCTATCACTCATATTATTTGAATGAGAATGTTTATATTGTTGTTGATTTTAATAACCTCTACCTTGGTTTTGATATCTACCTCCTCTATAACCTCTATCCCCTCTATAACTATTCCCTCTATTATTTTGTTGACTAGAAGAAGATGAATTAGGCTTAAACTCTGAAACATGGGCTTCCTCAATTTTCTTGGATTTTTTAGGTGGAGAGAGGTCATGTTGAATAATAAACTTAGCCAATTTATCAAAAGTGATGATTTTGATCTTGTCAGATACATAGAACATTTATACAAAGTTATTATAGAACCGAGGTAGTCCTTTCAATACGATAATAACTATGAGATCATCATCTAGTTTTCAAAACCCAACCTTAGTGTACTCAATAACAATATTATTCAACTTAGACATGTATTCCCTCATATCCCCATCTTCCTCTAATGAAAAATTAAACCAAATCACAAGAATGTCTATCTTCTTATGCTTAGGTTTCTTATCATAAAAATTAGATAAGGTTTTTTATGCAGTGTAAATATGAGGTGAATTTTCAATATGTATGTAAGTATCTTGAGTATAAAAACACTTGATTAAATCTATGGCCTTAGAATAATGTAGATAAAAAACATCAAGTTTGGCTTGTTCTATAGGCAATGTAGGATTTTCATTCTTTATAATATCCCATAGCTTATTAAGAAATAATGAAGCTTCCACCAAATGTTTCCAATTAGATTAATTAGAAATTGTTAATTTATCATCATTTGAAAGTAAGTTTTAATATTTGAAATATTTAAAAAATCAAGTGTGACAAATAAAATTAAGTGAAACATAATGTAAAATAGTTATGACAAATGAAGAAAATACCACACTCACTGATAGCACTTTGCACAAGACACTGCTTCTACATGGTTTTGCCCTTAACCTCCACTTAGATAAAAAAAAGAGATTTTTGATGGCTTTTGCACTTAACCACACCAAAAATCAAAATATTACACCCTTATGTCACTAAAATATAACCTTATTTCACCAAGTACACCCTTATTTCACCAAAATAATGCAAAAGAAATAATCTTTGAGGCCTTTTTTCTAACTTGTATTCAAACGTATACAACACATATGACTTTTATAAATTTCAAAGCATACAAAAAAATTTAGAAAGGGAATATTCCTTTCACAAAAGCATATACCATAAAAAAATTTAGCACTTCACAAAATTAGCCTTTCCAATTAATCTAATAGCATTGACAAGTCTACAAAGAGATAATTCAATATATAAACTTGATTTTTGCTCTATGAGAAATAAAAAAATTACATGTTCTTGTAAAATATGATATATCTGAGAAAATTTATCCCAAATTAAAAATAAATCATTTTCCTTACTTTTAGTGGGACCCTCTTCAACCCTAAAGTTTTGTAAAGACTATTGAAAACGTTAGAAAAATAATTTTTTTATTTTGCCTAAATCTTCTAATGACACAAGGATGCCATGGAATCTCTGAGTTTTTTTGAAACTTGTTTACCTCTCTTTTGGGCCATACAAATTTGTACATGGCCATACAACTCAAAAAATACAACTGTTTGAGACTATTTGTAAAGAATTTGATCAGGTAAATGGATTATCTGAGGAGCCTAGGTGTTGAAAGGGCCATAAAAGCATAGAAATGGGTCATACCACTCAAAAATTTAGTCTATATTTCATCTTAGATGCATTTGTTAATGATTTTTGGCATTTACACACTCATTTACAGATCAAAAACTAAGCAGATTGAATGAGATTAAAAATTATAGCCATACCATATTGACACAAAAGTTTTCAAGTTGAAAAATGTTATACAAATGGCTATTTGGGTAGAAAATAGGGTTTTCTAATTAGTTTGGATCATATAATAGTTTTCAAAACTATTTAAAATGGAAGATGTAAATTCTATTGTGGTGTGGAGCTAAAAGCTTCAACTGTTTGCAGACACTAGAAGGAAGGATGCTGAAGAACCAGAGCCACCGGCGTCGGCAGTATGACCGACGTCGGTCAAGTGCAGTGGAGAAGGAGACCGGTGATGGCAGGAAGTCGGCCGACGTCGGCAGCACCAGACCAGCAGGGACCGGCGTCGGTCACCTGTGTATTTTCAAAACTGTTGTTGACGAACAGTCAGTTAGTTGAACCGAGTGTTTGCATGTTAAGGGGCTAATTTAAGTCACGATCTGTGTGTCTAATTTTAGTAGTTAGAGTTCTATTTTTGTAAGCATGGGATCTTATTTATAGACCCATAAGGCATGTATTGTAAATTAATTCTAAGGCAAGTAAAGGCATTAAAGCTAGCAAGGTCAAGGAGATCTACAGGTGTAAGGTCAAGGAGATCAGCTGAAGCATTCAAGGAGGGATAGTAACTCAGGCTTTAGAGTTGTTGTGTTGAGCAAGAGAGAGAGGGAAGAAGGTCTTGAGGTGTGGCAAGCCTTTGAGGTGGAGGAAGAAGTGGCATCTTCCTTATTGTATTTTCTTCTAGTAGTATTTAATACAAGAGTGTTTATTGTCTCTCAAATTCTTTGCTATCTCAAGTTTCTAGCTACTTTATCATTCTGGTATAATTCCATGTTTAATTGCATATAAGATAGTAATCAATTGTCCTCTAATTGGTAGAGCTATAGATCCCCTGACAAGTGGTATCAGAGCCAAGTTTGCAGGAAGCAGGGTATTGTTTTTTATTACAGGTCATTCACAGGGTTTTCTGATTGAGTGGGAGTTCAGCAATGGCAGGAGAAAGTAAGCTACAAATGGAGAATTTTAACGGCAAGAATTATCAACACTGGAGGATGCAGATTGAGGACTATCTATATCAAAAGGATTTGTACTTACCATTGGGTGGGGTTGCATGCAAGCCCACAAATATGAAGGATGAAGAATGGAACGTTTTTGATCGAAAGGCTCTTGGTTCCATAAGGTTGAGCCTTGCACCATCTGTGATTTCCAGCTTATCACAGTGTAAGACAATGAAAGAGTTGATAAAGTCCTTGGTGAATCTATACGAAAAGCCCTCAACTTCTAATAAGGTATATCTTATGAAGTAGCTATTTACTTTGCAAATACAGGAAGGTGGATCGGTACATACTCATCTCAGTGATTTCCATGGTTTGGTAAACCAACTAGCTTCAGGCAATATTGTTTTTGATGATGAGGTAAAGGCTCTCTTGATTTTATGTTCTTTGCCTGAAAGTTGGGACGGTATGGTTATGGCAGTAAGTAATTCTGCATCTACTTCTAAAATCTTAAAAGTTGATGATGTTGTGAGTGTGATCTTGAATGAGGAAATACGCAGGAGAAGCACAGGTGAATCATCAGGGAATGCTCTAAGTGTAAAAAGCAGGGAAAGGCAAAGGGAGAAGGTTGAGCAAGGGAAATCAAGGTCAGGAAGGAGATCTGAGTCCAAAGGTATTACCTGCTAGTTTTGTGGAAAGAAAGGACATACAAAGAAGGAGTGTTGGTTGAGAGATAAAGAGAATCAACATGCAGGTATGGGAGAAGCAAAGGATGCAAATATTGTGATGCAGGATGCTCTCATACTTTCTTCAGATAGTCAGGTAGGATCATGGATTTTAGATTCTGGTTCATCTTTTCATGCATCCCCAAACAGAGATTTGTTCTATGAGTATGAACAAGGAGACTTTAGAGTTCTTTATTTAGGGGATGGTATGCCTTGTCAGATAGTTGGCAAAGGGAAAGTGCAGCTGAGATTGCAGATTGACAACACATGGGTGTTGAAAGAGGTCATGCATGTTCCGATTCTGAAGCAGAGTCTGATTTCTATAGGAAGGTTGGGAGATGAGGGATGCACAATAACCCTCACAGAGGATTCTTGGAAGGTTACCAAGGGAGCACTTGTTCTAGCAAGAGGTAAGAAAGTAGATACTCTTTATCTGTCTACTTGTATTACTGATTCCACTTCTGGTGTAGATTCAAAGATGTGGCCTAATAGGCTTGGTCACAAGAATAGGAAGGAAATGGAAGTTCTTGATTCAAAAGGTATGTGCACAGATACAGTTCATTGTAGAAAGAGGAAATTTGATGCCTTTGACAGGAACAAAGAAGCCTTGGTGTTTATGGAGGAGATGAAGGATAGAGATCAGTCACAGGGGCTGAATAAGTCTGAGTAGGGTAGCATGGATAGAGGTTTGATCCAAGAAGAGCTCGCAGATGAAAATTTCATCACTTACAAGAACACACAGACACTGATATCAGTAGCTTGGCACCGACGTCAGTCATCCAGATATCGACATCGGTCATGTGCAGACCAGTAGGGTCGGTAGGTCAGACAGGAGAAGTTTGACGTCAGTCACAAGGATCGACGATGGCAGGAGGGACACCGGCGTCGGCCAGGGAATCGACGTCGGTAGTCAGGGTCAGTGCAAGGAACCGACATCAGTCGAGAGTAGACTAAGAGATGGCCTAGATCGGTCACTGGAACGGATGTTGGGTGAATTATTAAGTCTCAAACACCCATGTGGAGGTCAAGAAAGGTATGTGAACCTCATATTCATTGTTCACCTTCTTTATATTACTTACTGATAGTCATGAACTAGGAAGATGGAAGAAGCAATGCAGGTAGAATCCAGAAACAGTGGGAGCTTGGCATGGATGAGGAGTGTGAGTCCTTGGAAAACCAAACAGGTATTTGTTGGTAGTGTTGTCAGCTAGAAGAAAGCACTGGATAGAGGGATGGATTCCCGTTTTAGAGAAGAGAGTGGATGGACACATGAGACAGAAGGATATGGTATATGGTCTTGATTATGCTGCAGAATAATGGAGGTTTGACCATTGTATTTTATCTTTACCAGGTTGGATAATATTAGCTACATTATCCTGTTACTATATTGTGTTACTTGTTGCAGGGTTTCATATACAGGGAGTTTTTTGAGCTAAGGGTAGAGTTGGTTCAGAAGTATGTCATGGAGAATTTTGCGAGTAGCAAAATTCTTGTGGCATAAGAGACAGGTATTACATCACAAGTTTGCGTGGTGGTTGGTCTTCAAGAGTGATGTTGAAGAGGGATACAGAGCCTAAGGAACAAAATAGATGGTGTATAGGTATAGGTACAGGTTGCAGTTGTTTATCTCCAAGTGGGAGATTATTGTGGTGTGGAGCTAAAAGCTTCAACTATTTGCAGACACTAGAAGGAAGGATGCTGAAGAACCAGAGCCACCGGCATTGGCAATATCACCAACATCGGTCAAGTGCAGTGGAGAAGGAGACCGACGATGGCAGGAAGTCAGCCGATGTCGGTAGCACCAGACCAGCAGGGATCGGCATCGGTCACCTGTGTATTTTCAGAACTGCTATTGACGAACAGTCAGTTAGTTAAACCGAGTCTTTGCATGCTAAGGAGCTAATTTAAGTCACGAGCTGTGTGTCTAATTTTAGTAGTTAGAGTTCTATTTTTTTAAGCATGGGATCTTATTTATAGACCCATAAGGCATGTATTGTAAATTAATTCTAAGGCAAGTAAAGGCATTGAAGCTAGCAAGGTCAAGGAGATCTATAGGTGTAAGGTCAAGGAGATCAGCTGAAGCATTCAAGGAGGGATAACAACTCAGGATTTAGAGTTGTTTTGTTGAGCAAGAGAGAGAGGGAAGAAGGTCTTGAGGTGTGGCAAGCCTTTGGGGTGGAGGAAGAAGTGGCATCTTCCTTATTGTATTTTATTATAGTAGTATTTAATACAAGAGTGTGTATTGTCTCTCAAATTCTTTGATGTCTCAAGTTTCTAGCTACTTTATCATTTTGGTATAATTCCGTGTTTAATTGCATATAAGATAGTAATCAATTGTGCTCTAATTGGTAGAGCTACATATCCCCTGACAAATTCTGTAATGAGCATGAAGAGCTATTCAGGGAGATGGACATACAAATCCATACACATGCTTATTCTCATGTAGATTTACTATAGGATATAAAAAATGTAAAATATTTGAAAAAATAAATATTTTAATAATTTTTCAAAATTTAACATTAACCAAAGTATTAAAGGGGTAAGCCAAAATTCACAAAAGGCATACCTTCTATTATTTACCCAATATTTCAATTTGACTTCATGGTGGCCTCTTTATTTCCATGTGAATGAATTTTTCACCTTTCCCTTCACTTGGATTCACCATGCTCCCAATTACCAAGATCTAATACCACTAATAACATAATATATTTTAACCAAACAAAATCACCCAAGGTAAATCTTGTGCCCACTGAGGTGGGTCTACAAGTATTTTATTAATAAAAATAAAACAAGTACATAAAAAGGGTGCCAATATGCCATTAACAATTTTATATTAAAAACCATATATTTATAGGTTTTCACCACATACCAATAAAAACCATCTAACCTATTAACTAATTCCCATGGGAATTCTACTTAAAAGTTAGTTCTTATTATTTAACACAAAACATAAAACTAAGTTAATTTATCTATGGGGGTGTCTTTATAAAAATAATAATGCCCCATTTACATTTATTATTTAAAATAAACTTACCAAAATCCTAAGCTAAGTTAATACTTTGGAACAAGTCCTAACAGAATGTTGGTCTTGAAAACATCATAGCTACATATGGTGTTCTACTTAGCAGTTGGTGACTCCATTTAAGGTAATATCTGGTTGTATACCAAGATTTATCATTTATTATATTTATATTTCATGGTCCTTACTATGTAATATTTTAGTATAGTTTTCAATCCCATAAACCCACCCCTCATCTTGAACTTCTTCTTGAATTCCAACATCCTCAGCCTATCTTGACCTTTGAAGAAGAAGATGACTTTGCAAGACAAAAATATCAGTAGAGTGAAGAGGAAATTGAGGATTACATGGCTAGACAACATGTATTCCTAAAATTTAACAATAAAAATCGCATCCATCTTAATTCATATGACTATATACCCCCTAATGTTACCAAAAGTGTTCTAACATTCAATGGTAAAGGTCATGTCACTCCTAGTGAGCATATTAGGGATATCTCAAAATTTTATAGTTTTCACAACGTCACGAAATTCAATATTTCCATTATACTCCTTTTCATGTCCCTTAGAGGTTAAGCACTTGACTGGTATAGGACATTTCCCTAAGGTTATATCAAAACTTGAGGTGATTTTGGAGAGTTATTGATATCAAGGTTCGAAGACAAAAGTGATCACACATCACTTATCCACAAACTAAATGTAATTTAAAGAACCCCCAGGGATACTATGCATGACTATAATGAGAGATTCCAAAGGAATTGGCATGGGATACCTCCTCCAATGAGACCACCTACAAGATTTGTGTTTCCTACATATCTAAGGGCTATTGGTATTGACATATCCATAATGTTACATTCCATGGGTGGTTACACCTTACCTAAAGCATATGACCTTTCCATTAGAGATGAGAATGGCCTAATAAAATCTAGTAATTTACCTCCAAAATTTTATATCCCTTTGTTGACAAACATGTGTGCTTATAATCCAAATGTTTTTCAAGTCACTAATGTAAATACCAAGTCTAGAACTTCCCCTAAGAAGGTAAAAGAGACAATTAATTGGAAGGAAATTTATGAAGCCTTAGAGGCTCAAACTAGGTAACCAAATTTTTAGAATGGTTTTCATAAAAATACCTACCCCTATCCTCAAAAATAAAATATGTTTTCACCTCAATAATATGGTCAAGTATAACCTAACTTCAATAGGCCAACCAATGCATACAATCCAACTCCTACCTCTAATACAAGAGCCATGATACCAATTCATAGGAACTTAGTCCAAGGATAGAAATGGAATTAGTGTGATTTGTCAAAGGGTTGAATATTTTCTTTCATGATTGTCCTAACTTTCCTATCTTTCAAGATATAGTAGTGGTTGAATTTCCTACTCACTTTGTTGTTTGCCTCTCAAGGGATTTCACAGCCAAGATAGGGGGATATCTCTTAGCTAGTTGGTCCTTCATTCTCTTCAAGATAATGTATGTACCAAAGGTAAACATTATTAATCAACCACTGGATAAGTTTCATATTGCACCTGATCTAGAAGCAAACTCTAACCTCAATTACAAAATCAACGACCAAGAGGACTATGTTATGGATGATGGAACATCCTCTAAGCTTGAGGGAATACTTAACCTTTTACAAGATGAGTATGGTGTAGACACATATGAACATGATCCATACACTTAATTTGAGAAAATTTATCTTGGAATATACATCATCTATGAGGGAGCATATGAATAATCTGAGGTAAGTTTTGATGACTCTTTTACATAATCTATTTAAGGTAATTGCATTTTTCATATGTATGATGATGATAGTTTACAAATCATGATAAATCAAGATGATGAGAAGAACAATGTCATTCTACTTGCACAATATAGAGAAGTCCTTGAATATTAAAGTCATGAAGAGGAAGATGACTTGTGGTAAAGGTTCAATTCCATAAGTGAAGAGTTTGAACAATTGAGTAATTTTACTTTCCCTCTTAAGTAGTGTGTATCTAATGATATGGTTGTTGATGAACTTAAAAAGTATGTTATTGAGTGTCTTATCAAGCATGGGAGTGTATGTCAAGCTATCACCAAATAAGTTGTAGTTATAGATAAATCTAGTGAAATCAAGGTAAATATGTTTATGTTTGAGGAACAGCCAATACCTCAATCTAAGGTTGAACCACTTTTAGATGTGTTGGAATAGAAGGAGTGAAATCTTTATATCCCTAAATATCAAGTGCATCATGTTCAAATAAAATATGGAGTTGAGGTAGTTTTGATGAATCCTAACACTTAGTTTTAGAAGTGTCATGTGAACATGACAGACATCCATCAAGCTACAAGCTCAAAGTAGATTCTTGGAGGGAAATATGAATCATTCTTGAAGACTCCAAATAACACACTTGTAGATTTAATATGACCTTATTATGTTAAGTCTTTAGACCATCCATATAAGCAAGTTTTTATTGATAATCATTCTTTACAGGATTAATTGATTTCATGGAGAAGTAAGGATATAAGAGGTATCATGTTTGACCTTAGTTGAAGTATGGTAAATTATTCTTCACCTCAATAGTTTTATGTCTTATACATATTAGGATAGGTTTTTTTGATTTTGCTATGCATGTTTTCCCTAAGTGTTCTTAAGACCACATGTGTGTTTGTTTAGGTGTGTGTTCTTGTGTGTTTTTTTATATTTTTGGTGTATTTTCAAAGGTAATTTAGGGTTAAATAAGTTGATAAGTGAGTCCATATCCCAATGGATAGGACTAAGCTATTGGCATTTGGCATAGCTCATTTGTCACCCTTAGGACATTACCAATAATGTTGACTAATTTAACTACAAGTCAAATTAAGTCAACCCCCTATAGTTTAAAACTTATTATAAGGGTCCCCTATGGTTTAAAAGGTGTACCATGGTCTTAATGAAGTCATTTAATGTGCTTTAACTTGGTCATTAGTCCTTTGTGTCATTTTATGTCATATAAGGTCATTTTTAAGTAATTAAATGAGTTTGTATGGATTTCATATGGAGGACAAGTGTGTCCAATTGTGATTAAATGTCTTATGTATCAATATATGTTATAGGAAATATTTTTGATCTAACAAAATGTAGGTGTTACATTAAAAACAAGAAGAGTATGTAGTTTCATATGGTTACAAGTAGATGTACAACCTATCTAGTAGCTTTGAAATGTGGGATAACTTAAACAATGTCCTTTTGGCTTCCTTGAACTCAATTCCATGCTTTGATAGCCTTTGAAAAACTCAAAAATGGTAAACACCATCCTATTTACTCTATAACTCTCTTTTTCATATAAAAATGGTTAACCAATTTTATTCTGATATAGACTGAAAGAGGTAAGTTGGATCAAGTGAATTTGGTGGATGATAATACTCCTTGTGTAATTAAAATCCATGGTAAGATTTAGAAGACTGGTTTCTTTGTGCTCTATGAAACATTGTTAATAAGGATCGATCCTCTTTTTTTCTTGCTCATTCCCACACCCTTAAGATTTCCTATTTTTATGGATTGGTATCTACAACCAAGTGTTGAAAATTTGTTGTAAGATCATGAAAACCTTTCTCATGAGATTATTTGTCTAGTTTACACATGTGGTGTGAAGGAGAAAATCAAATAATCTCACTTTGCTAGTTAAAGACACACTGAAGTTTACAAATAGTTGCTTTCATCAGTTGTAGAGGTTGTTATATCCTATAATGGTTTAAAATAAAAGGATATCTATTATCTTCAACCTATCTAAGAATGGTGATTAGTTTCCCTTCATGAAATTCTTTGTCTCAAGAGTTTCCTTATTAGATGCAAGGCTTAAAAGTTACACATAGTCAAATTTTCTATAGTAGTCAATTGAAATGAAGTGAAACCAAGCCTTGATTATCTATGATGATGATACATGAATGTTTCTATACCATGAGGAGTTTTAAAAATGAATACACTGAGATTGATCCTTTCAAGTAGTTGGTTATGGAGCCTAATTAATTTTACACAACTAGATACCATGCATTCACCTATACACAATCATGTATCTAAATGTGCATCTACAGGTAGCTTCCATAGATATAGATCAATGTTGAATAGTAGGTATTTGAAATTATTTAAAACCTCATTGAGGTCTAAGAACATGGAGAGTCAATTATGGTAATAGTGCATTCATAAGGTGGTAAACATACCTAAAACCTTCTCCTCAGTTTGATAAAGTTACATAAAGAGACATGTTACCTTAATATCTTTGAAATAGGGATCTTGTCTCATAAATAATAATCCCATGATATAATATCTTGAAGTATATACTATTATAGTGGTTTCCACCATGTAGAATATGCATAGGGGTAATTATTTGACATAAAAGAGTGAGTGTTTGATCATAAGAGGATAGTGTGAATAGATTTCCATTTATAGAAAACTTTCACTAAAGACACTCAGTAATCTACAGTACTATATAATCCTAATTTATATTATTTTTTGATAATTTTTAGTAATGTCATGAAGGTGTCTAGGTGAGTGGATGAAATGTCTTGATAGTCTAAGTGTTAATGATAAAATGTGCAATGTACTTGTCCTAATATGCTTGAAGTAGGATAGGTTGATCTTCAGTTTTGTCATGATTAGGGATGGGTCTAAAGTATTGAGCCTATGTGATGGGTCATATAAAAGTTTAAGGTTGATTGGATAGCTTGTATAAGTGCATGGTATTCATCCAGTTCTTCACTATGATCATCTTGGCATAGTTGGTTTTGTGACAAAAAAAATTGAGTAGGTAGTTCATTAATGTCACCATTGCCATATATGTATGATTTAGGGGGAGTTGGTAATATGGGTGTGATAAAATTAGTCCCAAGTTAATATGGTCCAAATTTTAGGTCATTACATTGAGTGTATCTATATATACTTATCCAGACTGTCACTACACATATGTAGATATGAATGATCCAAAAAGGTTGTGCATTTATTGTAGCTACTTAAAATTCAATAGTTGGAAAATGTTTTTATGGTGTTTTTTTATATAGTTATAATAATGTAACCTAAATATTTCAAGTCTTGAAGTGTTTTCTATCTTGAGATATAAATCTTCAAAGTTGCACTTGCAGATTGTGATGGGTCAGAGACCATCAGGTTTAACTAGGTTGAAGTTTGAGGTCATCTAGTTAGTAGATCTAATGGTGCATCTTAATCATATACTTGAAAGTAAATAGTTGGAAAATTTTTTTATGGCATTTTTTTATAGAGTGCTAATAATGTACCCTAAATATTTCAAGTCTTGAAGTGTTTTCTAGATTGAGATATAAATCTTCAAAGTTGCACTTGAAGATTGTGATGGGTCAGAGACCATCAAGTTTAACTAGGTTGAAGTCTAAGGTCATCTAGTTAGTAGATATAATGGTGCATTTTAATAATATATATTGATCTAATGGTATGCATAAAGTCAATATACCAAAAAATGAACATGATAATGGCATGGGTCACATTCATGAAGCTTGGATAGAAGATCAATGATGAACATATGATCATGTACTCAAAAGATCAATGACACACATTAAAGTCAATGTTTCAAATGCAAAAAATGCATGTGGTTATACCAAATGGAATAATTATGGGATTTTTTTAATCAATATTTAATGGTTAGTTCCACTAAATAAATATTAAGCTAATCCACAAAGATCGATGGAGTATGTTTGACCATAGTGTCAGGAAGTATAGGATGAGGTTAAGGTGAAAGATGTTTAACAATAAAGAAAAGGTAACGATCACGTTAATTTTATGGGAGATCAATGATGTATATTTTTTCAAGCCATGAGATGGAATGAGATGTTGACAAAGTGTTCAAAGTTTAACAATTGCTTAGTGATTGTTGGAATTCAAATATTTAAATTTGTTAGGGAAGACTAGTCTATAGTTTTTATGATATAACTTTTGAAATATGTAGAATTTGACCATGGTGTAAAAATAAAATTTGTAGAAGAATACAAGTTGAATTCATTTAAATTGGTTATAATGTTTGAATTTTTGTATAAATTTTTTTATTGAGATATAAATTTTACTATGTGTTTGACCATGTTCTATAAGTGACTCATGAAGGATATTTTGAGTTGTTCTAATGGTATTTGGATGCTTAAATCATAATTAGATATTGGAGAGTGTTTTATAATAATTGAGAATGATCTATATGTATTTTGGAGGTTTTACCAATCCATATTTAGTATGCACAAATTCTTATAATCTAACTATTTGTTCATTCATGGTGTTTTATGTGTATAACATCAATTATTAATCTATTTGGCTTTAGGAAAAAAGTGGACTATGATCATTTGAGGATGTTGAAGGGTTCATGAGGAGTGGACCTATGCATTTGTAATTGTTCATGTGTTTCTAATTTTCTCAATGGAGTGCTAAATGTGGGAATAGGTCTCTATGAGACCTAGAAGGGATACTAAGGCCTAATTGAAAGATGTAGCTACTTAAGTGTGACCCATAAATGACATGGATGACTTATGAGGATAGTATTGAGCTATGTAAGATGCCTTAAGGTTTGAGGAAAGTCTAAAGGCTGAATAAGGATATAATAATCATGAAGGCTCTATAAATGGTGATATCAAAGATGATGATTCTAGATGTGAGAGTTATGAGAGACTTGAAAGAATAGGTGGATGTGAGGGTTGAATATAAAAGGAAAGAAGAAAGGGTGTGTGCATAGTGGATGGGTTATAGGGAAGATCAATTTTATGACTATGTGTGTGACCTATAGGTCATATTTCTAATGTCAAGAATAGTTCTCTCATAGGTTTAAATATTGAGGATGAATGAAGAGGTCTACAGTGATCCAAAAATATGTTTTATATGTCTTGAGTGTGAGTAAAGGATAGATGATGTCTATTTAAACTTGGTGGTTGATTTGAGAGGTAGATTAGAGTGTGGTTTGTGTGTATGAGCATTTTCTCATGTTGTTAAGGTTATGATAGAGTTGTTGAGAAGTGTAGTGTGATCCAAAATCTGGTTTTTAATGTTTGTGGCTATGTATAGAGTTGAATAAATATTATATACATTATATTTATATCAGATTTGCAAGCAATCAGTGATCAAGAGATGTTCATTTCATACATTTTGGGAGGGTACTCAACATCTAGTTCAAAAGGACTTGACCAGTAGGTGTTCAAAATGACTTGATCATCTTAGGGATATGTGTTCCTTATGAAATAAGTGTTTCACTAAAGCTAGTTAGAAAGAATTTTTAAAATTTTTGTCAAAAGGGCTTGGTCATCCTAGGGGCAAGTGTTCCTTATGAAATAGGTGTTTCACTAAATTCTAGTCAGAAGGACTTGACTAGTGTCATGTTTGTGATCATCTTATAGGACAAGTAGTCCATGTGTTTGCAAGACTAAGAGTGGGATTTATTTCCTAAGATGGATTTCCACATAGATCTTATGTTGTGTGTGTGACTTGTATTATCTATTGGTCATTGATATAAAAATCTTGAATGCTTCATGAATGGTTGTATTAAATTCTTAAGTGTTTGAAGGTTTTGGAGATTGAATTGGATTGTTTGGCACCACTGATTCAACCCCCTCTTAGTGGTAAGTACCTCTAACAATTGGTATCAAATTAGTTCCTTATTTTAAGTTTAACCACTTGAGGGTGATCAAAGGTACAATGGTTGACAAAGAGACTGTGGCTTGTCTTCAAGACAACTAGTATGTGATTTATCAAATGTTAGTACAAGCATGGATGATGTGAAGATGTAAGTGAAAGATCTAGAAATAAAATTCAAGAATTTACAGGTCATGATGGATAAAGGTCTCAACCAAAAGATGGAATAATTGGAAAATAATTTCATGACTTACTCACATGTGTTCTTATCCAAGGAAAAAATGTATTTTAGCTCCACCAAAAGGGTTAAGAATGAAAATTCATGGATTGGTAATTGTCAAGAGAAAGGAAAGTCAAATATGAATAGTATCTTTAATGGGCATTACTTTTCCTGTAATCAATTTGGTCATAGATATAGGGATTGTACTTTCTCTCCAAAGATCAAAAGGGATCTCATATGATACAATTGTAATTAATAAAGTCATATATCCAAGAACTAAAAAAAAAATTGGAAAAAGGATATATAAGTCATTAACACCATCAAATGGTTCAAGGAGATAAGTCTAAGATTAAAGAAGAAAAGAATCATAATTAAAGTGGCCCACTGAAGGAATAGTCAATTTGTGTTCAAGCAGCCTTATATACTCAAGAAGATGGGAATAAAAGATGGATCATAGATAGTGGATGCTCAAATTATATCGTAGGAAACAAAATCAAGTTTATCTCAAGAAGACCAACCTAGGTTTAGTGAGTTTTGGTGACAAAAAATATGCTACCATAGTTGGCAAAGGTATTGTAGTTTGGACAATGGTCATACTAGGACTAAGAATGTCTTATATGTAGAAGGTTTGAAACATAATATTTTAAGTGTGAGATAGATGTGTAAGCAAGGAAACGTTATAACTTTTCATGATGATGTATGTGAATTAAGAAAGGCAAAATCTAGTAGATTAGTTGCAAATGTCTATAAAATAGATAACAACATGTATGTATTCCATGAATCCAAGAAAGATGAATGCTTCATGAGTTAATTGGAATAAATATAGATTTGGCATAGAAGGCTTAGACATGAATTTTGATAATATGGTAAAGATTAGTTAAAAGGGGTTGGTAAGGCATATGCTTGAGATTTCTAAGATTCCTCATTCTCTTTGTAAGGCATGTCTTCATGAGAAGCAAACCAAAAGATGATACAAATATAAGGATTGATCCACTATAAAGCCATTATATTCTATCCACATTGATCTATGTGGACTTATAGGAATTCAATGCAGTCAAGGTAATAGCACTTCATTCTTCTCATTGATGATTTTACTAAGATGACTTGGATATTTTTCTTAAAGAAATATCATAAGATTTTTCAAGAATTATGGTATTGAATTAACTTGTGGAAAATTATAAAGGGTCAAAGATCAATTATGTTAGATCAGACATAGGAAGTGAGTTTTGGTCTTATTAATTTGATTATTTTTGTGAGAAATAAGGAATAAGGAGACAATATTTTACTGCTAGAACACCACAACACAATGGTGTTGTTGAAAGGAAGAATAGGAATATTCAAGAAATGAGTAGAGCCATGTTTCAAGATTCCAAATTATCATATGGTTATTTGGAAGAGGTAGCCAACACTTCAGTTTACATCTTAAATAGGTGTAAAATAAAAGTAAATAGTGATAAGAATCCTTATGAGTTATGTAATAATAGAGAAGCTAATGTCAAACATTTTAGAGTGCTTGGGAATAGGTGCTTCATCAAAAGAGATAAAGATAATCATGGAAATTTTGATTCGAGGTCTAATGAGGGCATCTTCTTACGTTACTCTTCGATGAGTACTTCCTATAGGCGTTTCAACAAGAGACTTCAAAAGATTGTTGAAAGTTTAAATGTAAGGATATATGAGATAAGTAAAGTCAAGAAGCCAAAATTGTAGGTAAGTGACTCAATCCAAAATTATATTGAAAACAATGATGATTTATTTGATTAAACACATGATGAAGATGAAGAGGTGGAAGAAAGACAAGACTCTAAAGATTCATCTTGAATAATTTATAAATAACATCGAATCTCTTAAGTTACTAGAAATTTTAGTATAGGTTTTCAAACTAGATGGAGAATGTTGATCAATTAGAATTAACAAGACTCAGCTCTATTATCCATGATTTAACCTAAAACATTCATGGAAGCTAGAAAAGATGAAATTTTGAATGGTTCAATAGATGAATAACTTGACCAAATAGTAAATAATGAAACATGGGATTAGATCCTAGGCAAAAGATAAAAATGTGATCGATACCAAATGGGTTTTCAAAAACAAGATTAATGAGAAAGGATAAGTCAAAAGGAACAAAGCTAGATTGGTGTGTAAAGGATATGCTCAAGTTGAATTAATAGATTTTGATGATACATTTAATTTTATGGCAAGAATGGAAGTAATTAGACTCTTCTTGGCATATGCAAGTTTCAAAGGTTTTAAGGTATACTAAAAGTATGTAAAGTATACTTTATTTAATGACAACTTAGAAGAAAAAATCTACATTAAGTTACCTAAAGGATACTTCATGTTAAAAAATTAAGATTTTGTGTGTAAATTAAAGAAGGCTCTTTATGGTCTTAAACAACATCCTAGAGCTTGGTATGATAGGTTAGATAAGTATTTTTTGAGTCAATGTTTTAAAAAGGGGATAGATGATAGTAATTTATACTTAAGATAGAAGGAAATCATCAATTTATAGTGGTTGTATATGTTAATGACATAGTTTTTAAATATGACAATGATAATATGAGTAGAGAGTTTGTAGATACTATGAGGACTGAGTTTGAAATGTTAATGTTGGGATATATTTATTTCTTCTTATGATTTTAGATTAACTAACTTGATTCAAGGATATTAATTTCAAAAGATAAATACATCAAGGATATGTTAAGTTTGACATAATGGATTTTAATCCAATGGGTACTCCAATGATCATAGGATGCAATTTAAGTAAACTAGATGACTCACCAAAATTTGATAAAACTTTGTATAGATCCATGATTGGATGTATTTTGTAGTCTATTGATTCTAGACCTGATATCATTCAAGCAGTTGGTCTTATAAGAAGGTTTCAAGATGATCCTGGTGAATATCACTTAAAAGTAGTCAAAATGATCTTAAGGTATCTCAAAGGAACCATAGAGTATGGTTTATGGTATCCCAAGAGTAAAGAATTCACTTTGAAATCATATACTAATGTAGATTGGGTAGGATGTGTGGATGATAGGAGTACCAGTGGTGGGGTCTTCTTCATGGGAGAATGCTTGGTATCTTGGCTAAGCAAGAAGGAAGCCTTAGTGCCTTTATCAACTATAAAAGTAGAGTATATAGTAACTACCTCTTGTTACATGCAAGTCATGTGGATGAATTTTTTTTGGAAGATTATAAGGTAAGACAAAATGGACCTTGTCCTATCTATTATGACAATACTAGTGAAATTAGTATATTAAAAAATCCTGTTATGAACTTAAAAAATAATAAAATTGATTATATTATGACCAAACCATTTTTAAATTATACATTTGAGTATTTAAGATAAAGATTGACATTTGAGTATCTAAGTTAAATCTTGGGTGTCATTTATTTCTCTATGAATCAATATAACGTCTTTTGGTTAAGGGGGGACAAGAAGTTCATGAACTTGCTCCAGAGGTGGCTTGAGAGAGAAGGATAGTAAGCCTATGTGGTAGTTCTTCATGGTGAATGGAGATATGAAGATGATAAAGAGGATAAATGGATCAAAGATCTTATGGGGAGTCCCTATTGGATGTTTTCTTGGTGAGTTTCATCAAATTTTAGTGCTTTTGTGTGCTTTTTCTTCATTGGTTACAGTGTTTAGTTAAAGAGAGTGTTTACATGTAGTAAGAGGAAGTTGTAAAGGAAAAAAAGAGGTAGGATAAATGTAAGGGCAGTTTTTATCATTTTTCTAATGTGTTCCTCTCTTATTTATGTTCTTTTTAGTTCCTCAAGATTAGTTTGTGCTCACTTTGTCATTGTGTCAAAGGGGGAGAAGGTTCCAAATGTCAGAGTGATTGAAGAGAGAGAAATAAGGTTAGATGTATGATGGGTGTTGAAATCAATGACAAAATTAGATATTGTTGGATAGTTTTTATTGATGTCATGGAGGTATCCATGTGAGTGGATGAAGTGTCTTGATAGTTTAAGTGTCAATGACAAAGTGTGTAGTGTGTTTATCTTAGTATGCTGGAATTAGGCTTGGTTGATCTTCAGTTTTGGCATGATTAGGGATGGGTATAAATTATTTATCATGTGTGAGGTTTCATATTATATTTCAAGGATGATTGGAGAGCTTGCCTAAGTGCATGGTATTCATCTAGTTCTCCATTATGTTCATCTTGTCATAGTTGGTTCTGTGAGATAAAAATATGAGTAGGTAGTTTAATAACATCACCATTTCCACATATACATGAGTTAAGGGGATTTGGTCATATGGGTGTGATAAAATTATTCCCAAGTTACTATGGTTAAAATTTTAGGTCATGAGGTTGAGTGTAGCTAAATAGATATGGGTCCAAAGTTTGTCCCTCAAACAAGTTCACTAAGTTTCTATACTTAGCTATACCATCACTACATGTCATGTAGATATGAAAGATTCGTAAAGTTTGTAAATTTATTTTATGTACTTAAAAATTAAAAAGTGGGAAATTTTTTTAATGGTTATGTTGTATATAGTGAAAACAATGTACCCTAAAGATTTAGAGTCTTGAAGTGTTTTTTAGATCGAGATATAAATATTCAAAGTTGTACTTATAAACTATGATGAGCCAGAGACCATAAAGCTTAACTACATTGAAGTATGAGGTCATCTGGTTAGTATATATAATGGTGAACATTAATAATAAATATTGATCTAGTGTTACATGTAAAATTCAATATGTTGAAGAATGAATGCGCTAGTGACATGTGTCACATTCACAGAGCTTGGATAGAAGATCAATGACCAATGTATGATCATGTAGTCAGAAGATCAATGATGTGCATTAAAGTTAATAAGTCAAATGTATAGTTCACATGTGGGGTTACTAATTAGAATAATCATGGGAGTTCTGATCAAGATATAATAGTTAGTTCTGCTAGATAAAGATTAGGCTAATCTATAGAGATCAATATAGTGCATTTATCCATAGTTTCCAGGAAGCATGAGATGAGGTTAAGGTTCTCAATGTTTAACAATAAATGAAAGGTAAATATCAAGATACTTTTAAGGGAGATCAATGATGCATATTCATTCAATAAATTATAGGGCATGATATTTTGACAAAGTGTTTAAAGTTTAACAATTACTCTATTATTGATGATATTCTAAATATGATTTTGATAACTTAAAGTAATGCCTATGCATGTAATATAGGTCTAAAATATGTTACACCTATATATAGGAAACCTCAATCTCAACTAAGATAAACATCTATTATCTTCTATAGTTTTTGGACTAGACCTAGTCAAATGTAAAGTGCATGTTGAGAAGGTTAGCATAAATAATTATGGTTTAATATGTGATGAAAATTATCATAATGGTAATAAAAAATCACATGTGATTCTTAGATCAAGGAAATATGTCATAAACTAAGTTATTAACATTCAACCTATAGGCAGTCCTAGACCTGACATAGTCACATAGTCTTATGACTCAATTTTGAGGGATTTGAATATTTGTTTGGCCTATGGGTGTGAACCAACCCTTAATTCTGGTAAAAAAGGTCTTTATGATATATTTGAGCCTCACATAGTATTATTTTGACCTAAGAAATAGGGGATATACCCTCTATTCTATCTCAGATAGAGGGCTCTCCCAAATAGTCAAGTTTGCAGGTTTGGTGAGTAAGTGGTAAGGGGATGACATGAGGAGCCTTGGGGCATTGCATAATGATGTGGGAAATTTATTTTAGCATGAAAAATATGGATAAAACCTTTTAGGCAACATTAACACTCAGAGGAGGTTTTAAGTGGTCAAGCATAGTCATGCCTATTAAGCTTAGACTAGACCTATACTCTAATGAGGTCTAAGTTGACTTCTAAGGTAAGATGAACTCTCTAGTCCATTTTATGACATTCAATGGAAGATATAAAGTCTCCAAAAACCTTTGTTTTATAGACAGGTTACATAGGTTGGTTGTTTTGACCCAATTTCATGATAAGGGTACACAAAATACACTAAGGAGCTCAATAGGCCATCTTCAGATGTTCATACCTATACAGACACATTATATGGTGAAAGGAATTAGTTGGGAAGATTAAAAGGATCTACACTTTATTTTAGTGTAATTTTTTCATAGATTGAATGCTTGAGTTTTATGAACTATCACTAAAAGCCAAAACTTGTTAAAACCCTCCTAAACCCTTAGTTTTCACTTGATAGAGAAAATATGTAAAGAGATGCAATAAAAGGTAATAATTTTACCTAGAAAGTGTTTGTAAATTTTTGGATACCCTTCCATACTCTTTCCCACTTAGTTTTTCTATACCCTACTTGTATGGACAAAGTATAGAATAGGGTTTTTTACAAGTTTGTGATTATTTTATAGGTATAGAAGAAGATGAATAAGTGAGATCCATTATAAGGGGTCAATTGGGACCTATTAAATATCTCCATATCCATTTATTAGTTTATAATAGCATGGAAAAATATCTGCTACACCATTTATCTCAAACAATCTTTTGTAAATAGTGAAAATGGAGAGTGATTGCCAAGTGAGAAGATGAAAAGTTGGTTTTTAGACCTTTTTAAGGTCTAAATCATGGAATTGAAGGAAAAGAGACTCTATATAGGTTTCCTACCCCTCTTTCATGGATTTTATTTAGCATATAAAGGCCACTTGGGTGACAAATGTGAAGAATGAGGCTAAGAGGGCTAATGAATGACTGTAGATGGTGAGTACAAGTGTCTAGAAGATGGATAGTAGTTAGGGAAACATTTGATGACTATCATAGAATTTTTATAACCCCCCTTACATATTTCATAGGTGTTAATTCTCCCTAGTGTAGTTTTGAGTAGTAAAGATATGCCTCATCATGAAGGTAGTTTTTAAGAAGGCCATTTGAAGACCCTATGCCAATTTTGGAGAAGTTTTATGACTTAGATGGACATTTGTCTAAGAAGACCTTCCAAACATATATTATCCACTTAAATATTATGCATTGTAAATAGTTTTTATGAATTGACATGTGACATTACTACCCTTGAGCTTATCTTATTTCTCTCTCCTTATATGTTCTATAAATATAATCCATCCTGGCTTTTGTAAAAAAAATCCACACCTAGTATGGTGAAGCCATGTTGGTTTGATATTATACTTTTCTTTTGAATTAAGATATGAAATCTAGTTTTGAGTTCAAAAAACATCTTTTCTAAGTATGTTAAGTGATGTATAGTGAAAATTTAAGTGATTGATATCTATCCTTGCCTTCTCTCAATCCTTTCATGTTTGATGAAAATTTTTTCCACTCTAATAAGTCACATGAAGTGTTGTCAAGTATATTGGTATATTTTAAAGTGTAAAAGTAGCCTTATTATCTAAAAATGATCTTTGATTCAATTACCTTAGGTATTTTCACACATATCACCTCCATATTTGAAATACTAATGTTAGAGTAATTCATGATTTTTATACACTATGTTGTAGGTCATGTTTCATAGTGAAATGGTATGGAAGTATAGTAGAGATATTTCTAGTGTGTCACCTTAGTAGATTAGCTTATTTTCCATGTTACTTATATCCTATTTCATCCAAAAAAAATAGATAGTGTAGGTGATAAGAATTTAAATATCAATCTAGGGAGCTAGCCCTTAAACCTAGAGGTCTACCTCTACCATAGGTAACCCATAGTCCTAGAGGTATTCCAATTTTTCCCAAATCTTTTTTTCCCAAATCTTAGAGTAGGCTTGAAAAATCTCCTGTGGGGTGAAAGATTTGGTGATAATAATTTTTCTATTTGGGAACATTTTTTTTGAAATTCCCTAAATTCTATCTAGGTCAATTGTGATCCTATCTTTGGTGATGATGTGGCCCATCAACTTGCCTTTAGTAATGGAAAATATGCTCTTCTTAGGCTTCATTGAGATACCAAACTTCTTGGATCTTTCAAAATTGGACTGGAGATGATTGATATGATAATCCCTATTTTTAGAGAAAATAGTGAGGTCATTTATATATATAATGTGTGATCCATTGCTCTTTACAAATTATTTCTAGCATTGATCATCCCAAATGTCATTCTCTTATATGCATGAGTTCCCCATTCTGTAGCAAACACAGTTTTCAACCTATCCTCTGATTCCACCAATACTTGATTATCCTTAAAATTCATCTAAAAACATAATTCCAAAACCACTTGTAGTTCATATTACTTCATCTAATAAGGGTAGGGGATAATTGTCTTTCTCATAATATTTATTAATGTTCCTAAAATTGACACAAAGTCTCATTTCACCACTCTCTTTCTTTAATGAAACTAGATTAGCCACCCAAGTTGAATGCCTAATAAATAATACTATCTAAAAACTTATTATCTTCTCTACTTCCTTTTAAATCAATGGTTCTATAATTATATTAACTAAGCTTTGCATCTGCCTAAATGTCTTATGATCTTTCTCGAGTGGAATTATATGGGTGATGACTTTAGAATTGAATATCTTCAAGTCATCATACTTATATGTAATTACATCTGTTAATCTAATGATCAATTCATTAACCATTTTTATTTTATCTAGAGTGAAACTTAAGACAATATTAAAGAGGTGTGCATTCCTTTCATCACCCATATTTCATGAGTTGAACTCAAGTTCATTAACCTTGAGATGCCTTTGATGATATAGTTTAGGTTCCATATCAAAGGCACTTTCGAGGTGACCATCCCTAATGGGAGATAATTTTACTTCAGTTAAATAACATCTTATTCATCTAATTATTTATGTAACTTATGTCTCATTTCCTCATAATCAATTATCTATGACTCTAAATATCATGAATTTTTAAAAAACTAGATGATCTACTGGTTATCATCAAACATTTGAAAAAATTTAGTATTGTCTAGTGCTGATGGATAAGGTACCAACTCGATGGAGAAATTTGATACTTTAAACTCCTATAAGGGTGCCAAATTCACTACTAAAGTGGCTAATGAATTAATAGGTTGGTTTTGTTCACTTCAAATGGCCACTATATTAAAATACTCAAATGAATCGATTAAATCCTAGGCTCTATGCTTGTATTTATTTAAATATGACAATTTGCGTTAATACTTATTCCTAACTCAGCTGATCATGAGTTTTTATTCTCTATATACCATCAATTCCTTAGTGTTATTCTTTAGGGCAAACTATAATCCCAAAATTAGGGCCTCATACTCTACTTTATTATTAGTGTATGGAAACTAGAGCTTGTATACTACTAAGTATTTATTTCCTTATGGATAGACCAATTTGATACAAACACTTGATCTTTACTTGGATCTCCCTTTGTTGAAATGGAGGGTCCACAATTGGGAAAGGCCCTACACTTCTTCCTGTGTTTTATGCTTTATAGTAAATGTATAAATTCCAATATGAGGAGACTTGTAACTTATTTATTGGTAGTGTTGTACTATGTAATAGGGTGATTCATCCTTAGTTCTTGATCGATCTTGATATACTTATAAAAAACCCTCCATGGCAAGCAAATCTGAGAGAAGTTTGTGGAAAGATATCCATCAAGCATCTTAGACTAATATCTACTTAATAGTGTCTCATACCCCTTGATAATATATACTACTAGTATGTTAATAGTCATAGTTAATTGATGCTCTGATGTAACCTGGATTAATACATCATTAAGTTCTCATAAAACAAGCACTACTATTTTATCCAGCTATGAAATAGTCATGTTGGATGGACTCGAGATCAAACCAAGATTATGGAAAATAGATGCTGGCATCACCATTATTGAAGCTATGATATCCACTAAATAATTGTGTATATTATTACCAAATGTTTGAAGAGTTAGTAAGAAAAGGGGGAACTTAGGATTGATTTTGTACATAATATTTATATTAGCTATTTTGGAATTTTATAAAATAGACTTGTCTATGATAGACTTACATAATAGCTTCTTATGCTTTATGATTTGTGTCAGTTATTGAAGAGTGATATTGGCTTGGATCTTCTTCATATCCTCAATAATGTTATATCTTCCCATGATTTCCTCTTTTATATGATGAGGTTGATCATTCGCTTTTAAGGGAGGAAGATTATTATCAACTTTAGGATTTGTGGGAATAACTATATTATTGGGATGAATAGAAGTCGTGATAGGTTATTTATTCCTTAGATGGTAATTATTCCTATTAAACTATTGAAATGATTGCACTTCATCAAAATTATTCTCTAAAATATTATCATATTCACTAGGGAAGGGAAACTCATAAGTTTCAAAGACCATAGCAAAACTTTCAGGGCCAAATCATAAGGGAAATCTAAAAGATTTATCATTTTTTACTATATGATCATTTTCGTTTGAAAGATTTCAAAGGCTATATAGAACTCTGCACAATCCAATTCCCCATGATATGAAGTGTTATGAACTCTACACCAATTAAATAATATTGTCTCCATGAAATTGATTCTTAGCATCTTAGTGGAATTTTTTTATAAAGTATTGGTGGGTCTATTGAAAGGCCTATTATATCTTGGAAATCCAAAATTTTGGTTATAATTTTGATTGGTGGTATTACCCATCCTTTTCTACATATTCAAAAAGTTATTTCTCAACCTTTGTACCATTCTTTATATAGAATTGAATTTATCTTTGGTGGAGTTAGAACCCTGGGTGATAGCTATGTTGTTGTGATCAAGATGTTAATTTTTCTAGTTCTACTGATGGTCATTCCTTTGTGTTTGATTGTTTAAGAAAGTGTAATTCTAATTTTTTTACTTATTGTGTCATGGGAAGTAGTGTATAGATATTTTGGCTGAATGTAAAGACATTATGATTATCATGTGGTATTAGACTCAAATATGGAAAGTCATTATTGATTATTTGGCCCCCTAAATTTTGAGGATCAAAATATGGATTGATCTTCTTGCCAATGTTGATAGCTTTTTTATATGTTAATGATAAAGTATTGGATATGGCATCTTTCCATAAAAATAATGCAATGATGGGGTATAGAGCATTATTGTATATATCAAGTGTTAGATATGTGTTTTAATTGTAAATATAATTCAATTGAGTGTACATCTTCTAAAATATTTTATTGAAGGCCCAGATTGACTCATTATCCTCCCTCTTATTTCTATTGAAATGTTGATACACTAGGCTTAGATTAGTAACCTACCTAAATTATGTAATAAAAGTATTTTGGAATTCATTCCATGCTATCATGGAACTTTATTTCAAGTTAAGATACCAATCTTAAATAGAATCTTATAGAGTAAATGTGAAAATCCTACATGTAACTCCTCATGGGTGACATTCATTAACCTTAGAGCAGCCTTGAAAGACTTGTTGTGTTCTTCTATGATCCTCCCACTTTAAGGGGAGAAGGTAGACAAATATTTTTATGGGTTATTTGGAAAATCATGTTGATATCTAGGGATGGAAATAGAATATTTAACTAATAAAGGTTGAGCCATAAGAGGATTAATAAGTGGGATGTTTCTTACTAGGGAAGGTATCCTAGATAGGTGTACCTCAAGGATGATAGGTACTGGTTTATGCCTCCTATGATTTGACAAAGGTGAAACTATAAGGCTAGTTTGGGATCTAGACCTTATTACTCTCCTAGGTATTTATATTGAAACTTTATGTAATGACTAACCTCTACTATTGATAAAATATACAACTATGCCCTCCTTCTAATGCTATCTTTCTTTACTTTCTATTGATGTGGGTTTTATATACACCACATAAAAATTAACTAAGTAGCCTCCAAATTTTTAGGATATATATGGAAGAAATATTTCACTCTATGGCATGAGTTTTAAATATGTGGTTGAAACAACTAGATGGTGGAATAGTATGTGGAGCTTGCAGGTTGTTTAACCAGGTTTATGGATGGATGTGTGAAATCTTATAGGAAATAAATACTAAGTGAGTTTTATAGGTTGATAATTAATCTATGGTGGATATATCTTCAAATAAATTAAAAAAATAAAGAAAGCTAAGGTATAAAATAAGTCTTTATATTCCTAAAATGTCACTTATAAGACTATTTCTTTGGTGGACAAGTATCTCCAAGACCAATGTGTGTTTCTTGTAGCTATTGCACACTCATGAACAATCATAGTTAGTAGTGTAAAAAATAAGTATAATAATATTAGTGATCTCAATTGAAGTTTTCTATCCTTATATTTTGTTTTGCACAACCTTATTTAAGAGGTTACAATTCAGTCTAGGAACTGATATAGGGTAGCTAGAATACACACCTAAAAGACTATACAAAATAAAATACTCCTACACACTTGAGATTATCAACTCAATCTATAATAATTTCTTAAACTAATAAAATTTACCAATTCTTAATATTTTTTTCACATCTATGATCAACATTCTTCAATTAAAACAATTAGATTAATCCATAACATTAGCACACTTAAAAATTATTGAATTGATATAGATAAAGAGGCTAGAATTCAATAATACAAAAAAGGAAGAAGAGAGAAAAAACATAATTTCATGATAATCAACAAACTAATTTCTTCCTTTACATTGATAAACAACACTCCAACCATTTTAAAAGAGGATTTTAAATATATTTAAATGACTTGGGGAAGGGGACACCTCATCCTCCAAGTGTATCAAAACATAAATTTACATTAAAATAACTAGAACCTAAGCTCTAGTTTGAAACAAAACTTCATGTTATAATTTATATATTACATTAGTAATTCATGTGTATAGGCTATAAAAATAATTCATTTAATTATAACATGGATTTAACAAGGCTTAACTAGATATGAATAATCATTACATGTAAAATTATGTCAAATTAGTTTTTGACTAAGGATGGCTTGGCTCTTTCTTGGTGTTACTCATTGTTATGGTTGGAACTAAAGTTTTAGGTAGAACTAAAAATGTAGATAGAGTTGAAGTGGTGGGAAGCATTGATATTAGGACATTGGGTGGAGTTTGAGATGCTAAACTAGTAGATAGTTCTGAAGTGGAATTGTTTTTAGCCTTTAGTTCTTGGTAGTATTTGTATCCATTATCATGTTATCCTAATACTATGCTCATATTTAGGAGAAAAGGTCTATTCACCCTATCCACTAATGACATCAACCTTGCATGATTAGTTTTGGTAGCTGAAAAGCCTACCCAAAATAATTATACTACAACAGCCTTCTTTCTCATCAAACTTAGTTTTGCTTCAATATCTTCTAAAGTTAAGCCTTGTAAATGTTGCTTGAAATTATCTAAAGATTGTTATAACATTTAGTGAAAAATATACCTAGCCACCAACTTCCTAGTGCTATCCCATGCATGCATCAATTCTTGCTCATTCAAAATATGCACTACATGCTTCTATTGTTTTGTGATATTTGTAACTAAAGCATCAACAACATTTACCTATTCTTAGGCTTATTAGGTCCTAATGATTGCTAGATTTAACATATGTACTAACTATAGGGGTTCATAAAATTAAAATGGTTGAATGCCTTATTGGTACTATAAAAAACCAATAATTCAATATATTCTCATCTTTCTTGAGAACCTTAAACTTTTTAGTTATTATGGTTACATGGGGATCCAATTGTGATCTCAAATAATGAATAGCATATAAGATATATATAATATTAATGTTACACTTTGGACATCTTATTCTATCATAAAGGGAACATGGATTACCTATTAATTTTCTCTAAGGTTTTCTATCTATTCCTCTAATTTTTTTCTTTCCTGCTCTATGCCATCATGAATGGCTAACATTTCTCTAGAATGGGTTTCCATGTAGGACTTAAAGTCCTAAATATAAGGGAACTGACCCTTCTTTCTATATTTTGTCTTTAATAGAGAGTATATTTCCTCTCTTATTCCAAAATTAGACCTCACCCAATGCTATTTTTTTTCTTCCTCTTATTCACCCTTTACACTAAGCTAGTTTATTTATCAAAGAGCAAGCTCATAATGGGTAGCTCAATGATGTTCAAGGTTTGACTCTTAGAAGCTAACACTCCTAATTCCTTGGCCCAATCTAGAAGAGTTAAATTTTATGGATCTAGTGGTTGTGTATCTATTTTAGTTTCTTTTATAAGCTCAGTGTCAGTGAATGGCTTAGGTATTAAAGGCCATATTATTTAGGACCAGTTTATATTACCTAAATTTGCCATGAGATGAATAGTGTAGATAGGTTTTTAATTCAAAACTCTTTTAGTGGCCATCACTAATGTGGTTTGCACTAATCTTAATGGGGGCATTGATGAGCTAAATTGAGTGGAATAAGCTACCACTTGGTGAGGGGATGACTATTGATAGAGGAAGTAGAGGTGAATACTAATGGAGAAGTTATAGAAAACATTGTGAAAATAGGTCCAAAAAGATATGATGACATAGGAAGAAAATAAGAGACAATTACCCATGAAAAATAGAGACAACTGAAAATGATATTATATGAGAGTGGCCTTTGGGTGAATTAGATAGAGAACCTTTACTTACTTGGTCACTAGTAAGGGGTGCCTTTCCTTTTAATCCTTGAAATCTTAGAACCTTATTTTGATGTAGCTCCTCTTCATCCAGCTCATGGCTTCGATGACCTTTAATTGAAGGTTATGTATAATTGATTGGTACCTATGCAGATGGTTTTTATGGATTTTCTACCATATATTTTGTTTTATAACAGATTATTTTCCTCTTATCTTGAAGATAATTCAATTATTAGGTAGGAAGGGGAAGATTCATACTAGATGTTATGGTTGGTGAAGCCACCACAATAGTCACAATATCTTCCTCATCAGAGGACTCCATAAATATAATTTATTATTATCCCCCAATAGTGTTATCCTTCACCTAAATTAATTCTTATAATAGTTCTTGTTTCACCTTCCTCAGTTAAATAGTGAACATTTAAATTTGAGAAGTCTCTTATTCCTCTTGCACACTAGAAGCTGATGTCTCCCCTACAACTTGATCTTTCTCTTTCTATGGATATATCATCATAGTGGGTGGGTTTTGGGGGTCCTATATTTGATATTATTGCTTTTAGAAGGTTCTGACACTCCATAAATATGAAGATGTCCATCCCCTTGGTGGTATGACCCTAAATTTAGATTGTCCAAGTGTGAGGGAAGGATTTTTTGGATTACTTTAAGCAAGTCCTCACTAACACTAACAATCATAGATCTTTCCTTAATTTATACATCATATTTTTAATTTAGGAACAAGAAGTCATTCTCAAAAGGTTCATGCTTGTAAGGGATGCCTAAATTATTAATTTTTTGTTGTAATTTCCCATGGGGATCCTAATTCATGTAGGGCATAGTAGCTAAGGCATAAGCCTTATTTACATCACCAAACTCTCTAAAATATATTTGACATGTGTATTATATCCTCCTAATTGGGAGATGGGAGCCATGGAAGGTGATATTATTACTATGGGTTAAGTCCTCATCTATTCCATTCCATAGATAATATACAATCTCTTGCTCAAAAAATTTATCTGGGATGTATTTTGGGAGAAAAGAGGGTTGACCTTGTGTAAAATGACCATTATGATATTGTAGTCTATATACAACCAATAATCACCCAAATACATGAGTGTATTAGTAATTTTCTTAGATATATTGGTTAGAGGTTCACCATGAGTTTTTATGAAGACTTGAAGATATATATACTCTATAATTATAGATATGTTCCTCACATACACATAGATGTGGATGAATGAGTAGATTACATAGATTATATTATTGATGTACTCAGGGTTTGGATTCCATAAAGACCCATTATGTATATAGATAATCCCTATAACTACATCCAAAAGATATGAGATCATATATAAGTTACCACTTTAGGGCCTCTTTTCCTTGTGTAACATCAATTCCTATAGGAGGGAACTAATAATATCCACTAGTGCATAGGTTCGATATGAGATGATTAATAAATTGAGTAGTGGTTCCCACTATAAATGAAGTGGATGCTCATGTGGCTAAATAAATAGTTGAGTAATGCAATGCTAAAGCAAATTCTCATTTAAGACCTAATAATGAGCACATGGTTTTAAATGAGAGGTCTTAAGTAAATATATTATTTTGTCTTAGCACTCTATTACGTAAATTTTAGCTTATTTGAATGTCAAAAAGGTTTTGAATTCATAAGAGGTAATATACACTTGAGTTTGATGGCAATCAATGTATGTGATCTTAGTTATGGGATCAATGTTATGGATTTTTAGCATTTATGCTCAGTTGATGCACCATGAATCACCAATGTATATGAGCTCATCACCTTCATTGTATTCAAACTTGACCACCTAGGCCTAGTGAGCATGCCATGTGGGATTCTTACTCATTTAGGGGGTGTCACAATGATATTATTTTGACACTTATCACTATGTGGTTTAGTTAGGAGTTGGCCTTTTAATTTGGGTTGAATAAACTAACTTTGTGAGCTCAAAGTTTTGAAATAAATTCTCTAAAGACCTAAATGTTCTTTCAAGATATTCATGAAACTTTTCCTAAAAGATATGCCTTTGATCACCCTTCCTTCCTTCCATCATATATTTCCATGATGCATGATACATTGATATTATTTCATCATGTAGGATTGTAATCCCCCCCCCTTTGGACTTTTGGATTTTACCTCTTTTCTTTCTTTTTTGTTTTTTATTATAAAGAAGAATAAGGTGACCACCTTAATTTGGTGTTGGTATAATTAGGTTCATTAGAATGTACATATCAACTCCAATCACATCAATAGTTATTACCTCAAACAAGTATTAACATTTAATGTGTATTTAATATAAGGAGATAAGGAAAGTTTTCTAAATTCACATGGAGTTTTGAGATCAACATTCATATGCCTAGAAATATCATTTACTTCATAACATTGTCATGATTAACTCTCTCATTGCTTACATTATGATGTACAAGGTGTAACACCAACCAATTCAAGTTATATTTGAAACACATAGGCTATTGTTTGATTATACCAAGAGTGATCAATTATATTTCCATGAAATCAAAAAGAAAACTATTCTAGAAAGTGATAAACTACCTTAAACAAACCACTAGACTAAGCAAAGCAAAATGCATAAAGCAAGAATAACTAATCTATAAAGCATGAACTATTATAATAAAAGTAAATGAATGAAAGAATGAAAATAACTTAATAAAAATAATCTTACCTACCCATACCTCTATTAGAACATCCATTATTACTTAGATACATCTCCAAATGGAGCAACCATGAAGTATTTATTCAAAAACTATCTATTTATTGGATATATCAATTCATTACCTTAGAGATCATTCAAATAGAAAGCATTATTACCCAAGATCTCAAAGATATGATAAGGTCATATCCATAGTGGGGTGAAATTGTAATGTTATCCTTTATTTTCATGTGATTTTTCCCATATAATAATAGGGTAATAAATATTTAATTCTTTAGATTTATCTCTCTTATTGAACCATATTTTGTCTATGTCTTGATTCATGTTGAAGTTTTGTAGAGCTTCAGTCTTGGAGTATTCAATCTCTATGATAGATTCAATCCTCTAGATAGGTTCCATGTATTTCTACATGAAATAATATGTTGGTAACTTCATAATTATTGGGAACAATAGCCATCTCCCATAAACCATCAGGTATGGTGAGGCTTTAAGAGAATACTTGTATCGAGTTTGATCTACCTAGAGAGCATATTTTAGCAAAAGATGCCACTCTCTAGGCTTATCCATAATAGATATCTTGATTGCATTGATGAGGTTCTTGTTGGTCAATATAGCTAGTCCATTCCCTTGTGGGTAGTGATTAGAGGATGATCTTATTGTGATCTAATTATCATGTGCCCATTTTATAGACTCAATTAATTTAAATGTTAGACCATTATCAAAAACCAAGGAAATAGGAGTACCAAACCTAGTTGTGATGTGTTCTTCAAAAAAATGATCACATCTTATGCTCTTGAATTATTGGTCGATGTGAACTCAGTCCATCTAGTGTAGTAATCAATAGAATTGAACACAAATTTGTGTCTAGCTAAAGATTTTAGGTTGATGACATCAATGAAATATAAACCCCATTTGATGAATGGCTTACCCTCAATCACAAGATGTAGGGGCATTACTACATTCATCTCTCTTTCTTTCCAAGACCTATCATTCATGGAATTTCATTACATGGGAGTGAGTGTCCTTGAATACCATTGGCCAATAATATCCCATTCAAAGTATTTATTGGATGTGGTATTTCCATATGGATGGCTACTACTAATCTTTTGATGTAGATTTTATAGAATATTCTGGGCTTCTTCATGTGACACACATCTTAGATAGATGCCTTCATAGTTATTTATATAATTAATTCCCTTATTAATAATATAATGAGAAGCTTTGATCGTTAAGTCTCTTTTTTTGTATCTCTTGAGTTCATGGGGACACGTTCTAGCGAGTAAAGACTAAATAATACCTGAATACCAGTCTTCTTGGGATACATGTGATTAGTAGACTTATTTGATGGTGATGCATGGGTTTGGTTTAGTCATAAATTGGATGATACCTTATCCTCTAATAATCATGGTATGTTTAATATCAATATCAAACTCTTGTAATTTTTCCATCCATTTATCTCCATGCTCTCCCAACTCATTTTATCCTAGTATAAGCTTTACAATATGATCTAGTATAATGGAGATGGTCTTATTCCTAAGGATGTAGTTTTTTAACTTATTGACTAATTTGATAAGGTGAAGATCTATTTTTCAATCAAGGAGTATTTGATCTCTACATATTTTAAGTTAGTTCTCATAAAATCATTAGGGTATTCTCTTTCTTCACTCTTTTGCATAAGTATAGAGGCAATGGTATGCTCTAAAGTGAATGAGTATAGGAAGAAGTCCTTAGTAAAGTCTTATCTCACAAGAACTAGGGCCAATGATATAGCCTTATTAATTCCTTAGAAATACTTAGTTTTATTTAGTATTATCATTGATGTCAAAGATGCATTTTATGAAGGTTGATGTCGAAGGTGTTAAGGATAGTTGGCAATGTGTGATATGATAAGGTGCATGAAAGAGTGTTGTCATGAAAAATAAAAATATAGAATTTGAAGGAAACTAATGTCCTTTGTCTTCATGATTGATATCATTATTAATTTCAAACATCAAAATTACAAGTCATTGATGTCAAGTGCATAAGAAGCATAGTCTTGACATGAAGAGGTATGTGCATGGTGAAATGAATGAACATAGGCATGTGAAAGTTGTATGGAATTGTTTGAGAATGTAATTAAGGTATATAAGCATTCATGAGAGTTTTAGAGTGATACAATATGGGTAGGACATTTAGTATAAGTCTACACCTAGATCACTCTTAGACCCTGCTTGGTCTTGTAAGGTATGAAGATCATCTTTCAAGGTAAGTATGCACATGAGAGCATGGAAATAATTGAGATAAGTTTTTTTAGGCATGATCATAACATTTGAGTTTAATATTTGAAATAAAAATGAAATAATTATTTTTTAGGATTTATCAAACTCACAGAAAGAGGTCTCAAACTTGAGAAGAACTTTTAGACATTCATTGGCATGTTTAACCTCTACATGGGAGTCTAAGTTGTTTAGGAAGGATGGATAAGGGTCTTAGCTAACATATCTAGGCATTATTTTTGGATTTAACTGGTAGTCCTCTATGAATAATCCTTAACACCAAAACTTGTGTTAAGCCTCCTTAAACCCCTAATATGGACCTAATGTGAAGAATTATTTTCAAATCAGCTTAAGATGAATTCAAATACCTAGATGATTTATTTGAGCATGTGTTCAAATCTCACCTAGTACCTTTAGGTGGTGGTGGTCAGATGAGAGATAAAATATATAGATACAATCTTATTTATTAAAAAATTATTGTAACTCTTAAAATTTGAATTTTTCAAGAAGAAAAAATAGATGGTAGAAGAATATAGATACTTAGTTTACATGTCCATGATGTTTTTTGGATAGGTTCTAATGGTGTAAATAATGTAAAACCTTGGTAAAGATAAAGAGATATATTTGAGGACTTGTTCGTGATAGATTGATGCATTAAAGTTCATGAATAAGTTATTTATGAATTTTATGTCATGATCATGCTTTGGAGAAGCTTTGAAGTTCAGTGTATATGGTGTACATGTTGCTCACAAAATGGCTTGTCTGGTTCAGATAGGACTGTGAGATATAAGGTCAAGAAATTGGTCTACAAGACCAATATTTCCCATTACAGCACATGAATTTTCTATCTAATGATGTTCTAAATATCTCACAAAACCATTTGTATGCATAATAAGTCATGATAAGTGTATACACAAACATTGTAAATCTAATTTTTCATGATTATATTTTGAGATGATTTGGTAGAAATAAGTAGCTGAGTTGCAGAGATGTTCTTAACACTTTATTCATTTAGTAAAGGTGTTCCAAGTATTTGGTGATGACCCTAAAGTCATGGAAAATCTATATTCATCTTTCATGTGTCATGGTTTAGTATCTTAAGGGTATGTAAGCTTAATTATTCTAATACAAACTTTTGAGGTACATAGGCCTAATAGGGTAGCTTGTCCTAAAGGAGCTTTCATGGTATGAACAAAGGATATAGGTCTAATATAGCATTGATAAGGTTAGAAGAGTTATTTGGATAAGTCATTGAATGTTTTTTAATTGTTATATAATTCCATCTATTCCTAATAAGATCAAGTTTTAGAGTTAAGAGGGCAGACCTAATGCAATTGGGTCTCCATGAGACCTAAAGGAGGAGTAAAGCCTAATTGAGATATAACAGACCAAAAGGGGTCAATTTTTTTATTGAACCATGTTCATAATATTTCTTAAGACCTATTGAGTGGATGACATAATATTTTTAAGGAGTGTGGATAACCAAGTTGTGTGTGACCATGAGACTAGTATATATAAGGTAGTTTAGGCTTGTTTAAGTGTGTGCAAACTAAGTGAAAAAAATCATACATGATTGAGTAGAATGAGGTCTTGAAATGAGTTATAGACAATAAAAAAGATAAGAGGTGTGAATGTGATAAAAAATTATAAGTTGGTTGAGTTGGTTATGAGTCACTGAGGGAGTTGTTGCTTCTTTGCAAGTAGGTGCTCGTTAAAGCCTAGTCAAGTGGGTGCATGACTTTATTGGGGTTGTTAATCCAAGATGAGTTGGTGATCAGATAAATTTGGTATTGTGTTTCATAGAAAAATATTCCATTTTTAGATATCACAATGGGTTTTATTCCCCTTGAGGATTTCCCACTCATACATGTGTTTTCTTATTTCATGCTCATGTGAATGGTTCTATATGCATTGCTAGATCACTATGTTGATTTCATGGTTCATAAATGTTAAATGATAACTGAAAGAATTTTTTTGTAAATTTTAATTCATGCCCCCATCACAATAATTTTTCTTCCAATAATTGGTATTAGATTTTGGTCCTTTAAAGTAGGCCAAACATCTTAAAGGAGATCCTAAAAGCACAAGCATGTCTAGTCACCAAGTACAAGGAGGTTTTTCAACCAAAAATACCGCTCTTTTTATTGGGACTACTTATGAATTTTAGAACATTAGAGTAAATACTTATTTAATGTCCTTGGGATATGACATATGGCAATTAGTTATTGATGGATTCACTCCACCTCTTACACCACCAACTGATGTAGTAGGCAAGAAGACAAGTGAAAATAAATCTAAGGTAATGAATGCCATCCCACATGGTCTTTAATAGGTATAAATTTTAAATGCCATACATTGTGATACAACTAAATAAATTTTGGAAAAGTTGAAAACCATCTATGAAGGAGATAGGAAAGTCATCTTGGAAAAATTGTAAACCCATCAAAGGTAGCTTGAAAGTTTGAGAATGAAGTAGGATGAAAACATTGCATATTATCTATTCATAGTAGATGAAGTGGTAAATGTCATCAGAGGTATAGGAGAAAATTTGGAATAATAAATAATAGTATATAAGGTATTAAGATCCCTAAAATTTAAGTTTGATTCAAAAGTCTCTATTGTAAAAGAGATCAAAGATATTAACTACAGATGGATGAGATTCATGGTATCTTGACTATCTATGAAATGAGAATAAGTGATGGAAGACCTTCCAAGAAGGAATATGCATTCAAAGTTGTGAAAATTTCACAAGGAAAAAAGGTCAAGGATGATGTTGATACAAACATTGATGATGAAAAGATAAAAGTGCTGGAGAGTTGTTAATTATGTCATGGTGGTGTTCATGGATTTGTATGGATTATTAATCATGTGAAAGAGGTCCCTAATATTTTTTATATGATTTTAATTCTTGTGTGCATGAGTGTATTTCATCTGGTTGATCATTTTTTTCATTTAGACATTTTGGGTCTAATAGTAGAAAATTTGAGTAGGCAGTCTGATGACATCACCATTACCACATGTGGATGAGTTAGGAGGATTTGGTCATATGTTTATGATAAAATTAGTCCCTAGTTTCTATATGTTAAATCTCAAGTTATGCATCTAAGTGAGTCAAAATATTGTAAGTGAAAAGTTAGGCTCTTAGGTAGTTTCACAATATTTTCCCATACTTAGCCAAATTTGCATGAATCAAGAAAGAGCTAAGTAAATAGTTTGGTGATGGAATATCTTTCACATATGGATGTTTTAGGATAATTTTATCATATGGGTTATTTCATTTTGTTCCTAGTTGATTTTTGATATATTTTAAATCATGTACCAAAGTGCATCAAAAGATATGCATGTGAAAATTTGGCCTTCTAGGAAATTCTTGACAATGTTGGATTTGTAGTAGAAAAATCTAAGTAAGAAAATTAATGGTGTTATATCTCACATGTGAGAAGGTTTTAGGAGTATATTGAAACATGTTTGGATTCTCCTATGTGAGAAGATCATGTGATCCATTTTTGATAACATGCAAGTGAGTGAGGAAAAGTATATAACTATGCAAAGTTAGCCTTCCACGTAGATAAGCAAGGTTCCCATAGTCATTTTTTAGAAGTTAAAGTTTAAGTAACATCAATGGAGTGCATTACTCCAAGAAGTCAAAAATTAGTGAGATGGTGCCAGGTGTTCAAAGTTTAATGTTGAGTAGAAATAAAGATTAAGCTTCTTCCAAGGATCAACAATGAGTGGGTATTCATACTAATGGAGATCAATAGTGTACATTAAATTCAAGAGGTCAAATTGATAGTTGTTTAGCATTGTTAAAGACTGAGCTATGTATAAGAGATCGATGGAGTGCATTAAGTCAAATAGTCAAGATGAAGATCCAATGATGAACACTGATTAGTAAAGATCAAGTTCTTTATAAGAAGATTAATGTTGCATGTTTAATCTGATTAGCGAGGACATGAGATGTGAGCATGGTGTTCAAAGTTTAATTGTGATCATTTTATTTTGAATATTTGAATTTTCAAAGGAAAAACTAGTGCTATGTATTTTGGCTATATCTTTCAATTTATACAAAATTTTCTCAATGTGTAAATAGAAAAGTGGTAGAGGATTCAAAGGTTCATTTGTAAATATAGATTTGAAGATTTAAAAGTGTTTAAAATCATATTTATGAAGTTTCAAAGATGACTATGTGTTCATGTTTATTCTACAAGTGACCCAAGAAATATGTTAGAGCTTGTTTTAATGTTTTTTCGATCTTTAATGATGAACTAGATATTAAGGAGTGTTTTATAATCCATGAGGACCATCTATTTACATTATGAAGTTTTGAAAATTAATATATAGTATGAAAAAAAATTAAGAGGTTGATTTTGTATTAGTTCATGATGTTCTTGTGCACCACGTAACTGTTTGATTTATTTGAGCATACATAGAGGTGAGAATAGTTGACTATGATCATTTGAGGATGTTTAAGGGGACATAAGGAGTGGAACCATGTAATTTAAAGTTGTCTTACATTCTTTTTTTGTTTGATGAACTATTAAATGGGTAATATGTCTCCATGAGACTTATAAGAGCTACAAGGGCCTAATTGAAAGGTGTAACTACTTAAGGGTGACCCATAGATTCTATGGATGACCTATGAAGATTGTTTTGATCTTTGTCTTCATATGATATATTCCTTACTGGTTAAGGCATGCCTAATGGATGACCAAGATGTTGATAATCATGAATTCTCTATATATAGTGAAACCAAATGTGATGGTTTCTAAACTAGTGAGAGACTAGTAATAGGTGTGTGTATGTGAGCAAAGAAGAGGGTATGTGCCCAATGGATGTTTTGAAGATCATAATATATTTAGGACTATGTATATGACATATAGGTCATAATTCTATTGGAATAATAGTGATCTTGTTGTTTGAGTATGAGTGAAGTTGAAGAGTGATAATCAGTGGTCTATCATTAGGTTTTAAAGACATTATTTGAAAGGTGGATGTGTTCATAGGTGTTGTTTTGATTTATCAAAATATAAGGGGGTTTTTGCCTCCTTAAAAGGTGATACTTGTTAAATTTTTTATTGTTGTTGTTGCAACTTAGCTAGACAAGTATAGTATCACCTTGTGTGATTGTAGTCTCACTAGATAAGGGATTGTAGTTCCTTGATTATTTTTATCTCATCTAAATTGGTACTTGTTATTATAGGATAGTAGTCTAATTATAGGTTCTAATGGGTTTTCTACCCCAAGAGGGTTTCCCATATATGTCATGTGTTATGTGATTGATATTACATTGTCTCTCTTGCTCATTTCTATGAATGATGTGTATGCTTCATGAATGCTTATGGTAATTGATTAAAAAATTGAAAGTGATTGAAATTGAAATTATATTATTTGGGCTCATTGATTCACCCCCCTCTCAGTAATTATATCTATAATAATTAGTATTAGATTAGATAATTTGGAAAAGGCTTGACATCTGAAAGGTGATCTAAGGTACAATATGGGTAGTCATCAAGAAGGTTTATTAACTAAGAAAGCACTAACGTTTAATAGATCTAATTATGATTTCTAGAGTGCAAGGATGAAGACATACATTATGTCCCTAGGGTTTTATGCATGGAAATATATTCTAGATGGTTGTTTTTATCCTTCTACTTCTTCATCCAATGTTGTAAATAAGAAACTATTTGAGAATAATTCTAAGGCAATGAATGCCATCACTTGTGCTCTTACAGATACTGAGCTCACCAAGGCAATCCATTATAAATATACTAAAGATGTATGGGATAAAATGAAAATCATTTATGAATGAGATTCAAAGGTTAAACTTGATAAGTTTTATAATAACAAAAGGAAATTTCAAAGTCTCAATATGAAGGAAGAATATTCTATGGCATCCTTTCTACAGAGAGTTGATTAAATTGTGAACATCATCAGAGGTCTTGGAGAGAATCTTGAAGAGGCTACTATAGTCTAAAAGGTATTAAGGTTTATATCTCTCGAGTTTGATCCATTATTTTTTCTATAGAATAAATTCATGATCTTACTCAATTGAAGATGGATCAATTTCATAACACCCTTATTGCCTATGAGATGAGAGTAAATGATGATACACCACCAAATAAGGAAGCAACATTTAAGATAGAGATGAAGCTTAATAAGAAGCTCCAAGGCAAGAAAACCAAAGAGGATGACAAATCTTATATTGATGAGGATGAAATAATTGCTTTGATTACTAGGGAATTGAACATAGGCTTAGGAAAGTATAAGGGTAAACTACCCTTTATATGTTTCTCATAAGTGACCTCATAAGCATGACAATAATGGTGATGAAGAGCATGCTAAAGGCCAAGATGAAGATAGGAAGACATATAGGAATAAATGATTCAAAAAAATTAAAAATAAGAAGATTATCTACACCAAAGAAGATTATATCTCATCAGATGAGAGTGAAGATAGTGACTCAGAATATGATCATGAATATGTTGGTGGTATTGGATATGAAGCTCTATTCATGGATAAAAATGGAAGTTGCTCACATCAAAAGGAGTCTACTTTGATTTTTTAAGATGATGATGAAGATGAGATGGACTATTAGATTGATTAGACAAATGCTCTTGAAGAAATAAATATTGAGAAGAAGATCAATAATAAGATGAAGTCTCAACTCAAAGCCTATGAGGATCAATTCATTGTGTATAAACCAATATTGAATAAAGATACCAAATAACATGAACATATGGTCAAGAATATTAATTTTCAATTAAAAATCCTATCTACAAGCCTAAAAGCTAATGAAGATGAATGTTCAAGGTATGTTTCTAAAAATGAGTCTTTGAAAGATGATTTAGATAAGTCTAAAAACAAGGTGAAGTCATTTATGATATTTTAAAAGATCTCAAGTGATCTAGATAATATTCAAAGTGTTCAAAATAATGTTATTGATATAACTAGTCTTGGATATGAAAAATAATAAAATAATGTAACCCAAGACAAGATGAAGACTAATGTGAACTAGGATAATCATACTTTGAAGATAAATCATCAGACAAGAAATGAAGGTGTTGGCAAAATAAAGAAAAATCAGATTAGATAGCCAAATACCATGAGGTATGCAAGATTCAATGGTTATTGTTACACATATAATCAATTTGTTCATAGGGCTAGAGAATGCAATAGACATATTAGAAATGATTTTTCATAAAACTATGATTAGGGTCATCAATCAAAAGGTATGAATAGAGTTAAGTGTTTTAATTATTTTATTATGGGACGAATTGAAAATTTCTATCCAAATAGGGTAAGGCAAGATACATTTATTTCCAAAGGTATAGTGTGCTTCAATTGTTAACATAGAGGTCATATTTGTAGATTCTACAAGCAAATACTTACAAGATAGAATATACTTAATCAAGATCCTAAAGTGCAAGAAAGAAGGCAAGTTAACACATGGAAGCCAAATGTGACAAGTGTGAGTCATGGTGAGTTTGTAGGTCCAAGTAATCCATTTTCTATGGTGGAGAAAGCTACAAAAGTTAAAGAGTGACAAGAGGTTGCTCATGTTGAGAATGAAGAGATCAAGATCAAGGAAAAGACCAAGATATTCATTGAGGCTACATCTGAGATGTGTATGGATCAAAGTGAACCTCCTACTATTTTTGAGAATGTATCATGCAAAGAAAATCATTTGTCTTTTCCTAATGATGAGGTTCTAAACTACAAGGTGGATTATTTAGAAGAAAAGGTATGTCATAAATCTTTGTTGGCTCCATGTATTATCAATCCAATTTTACAAGAAAAAAAGAATGTTTTAGTGGTTGAGCATGTTCTTTATCTTAAACCTAAGAAGAATAATAATAACTATAGGTATCAGATGACTATGGAGGAGAAAGAATATGAGGAGTTGTGAGTAACTCTTAATTTCACATTGTTATAAGATATTATGAAGTAGGGTGACTCTACCTATGCTTCTTAGGAGACATATTTTCTTATGGAGAAGCAAGTTTGTGTGCTCAAGATCATAATTACAATTATATAAGGTCTTTTGGTTAAGATGGAGTAACAAGTTCATGAGTTTGTTTTAGAGATTTGTGAAGGAGCTTTTTTTACAGGGTCAGAATGAGTGGTTCTAGGTGGATTTATGAGATTGATGGAATGTCAAGAAGTGTTTGGTTTTCATAAAGGTCTATTCACTTCTTCATTATGTGTTATAGGTGTTTTTGTGGTCTAAAGGTATGTTTATAACACTAATAATTGTGATGTGCCAATTGAATATTTTTGAGTGCACTCAATTTTCTTAGTTTTGGTTTAGAGCCAAGTAGGCCTAAAATGGGTTATAGTAAGTCCATGTTCCCAAAGGTATGGATGCTTAATTTTTGGTCCATAAGTTTTCAATGGTTTTATCTAGTTATACAAGAAATTTGAGAGGTGGACATTGACCAGAAGGAGGTTTGTTGACTCAGTTTGTTTTGAGATTCTAGGGTTTTAGGCTATGCTAGAAAAGTAATTTGCCTTATGATTTTAGTTTTTAGGATTTTTTATTGGTTGAATGGGCCAAATGGGTTATCAAATAATGCTTCATATAGATCTCAAAGTTTATGGTTCTCTAGTTATTTAATTTTTTGTCAATTTGGAGTCCTAATGTGTAAGCTAATTTTTGAAGGAAGATGTTACAAAGGATGGTCCAAGTAATGAAAATTAGTTTTATTGAGGGGGAATATGAGATTTATCTATATATGAATTTTTAGTTCTTTAATGTTTGTCTACTAAATTGTTTTGCATCTACAAGTTTTAGGTAGGGCTATAAGGAGACTAGACATACCTAGTTTGAAAAAGAGTGTTTTTTTCTCAGTTTCTTCAAAAGAGTAAGGTATGTATGTTATAATGAGAGTTATCAAGTTGATTTATTATCACGTTTTCTATTTTTTGAGTGGAATAAATTTTTTTTGTGGTCCCTGATGTAGCCTGAGAGAAGAGGCTAGAAAGCCTTTATGGTGGTTCTTTATAGTGTATGGAGATTTGAAGATGCTCAAGATGTGAAATGGCTCAAAAATATTAGGGGGAGTCCCTATCAAATTTAACTTTGTGATTTCCATCAGATTTCAATGTTTTTTGAATTCTTTCTTCATTATTTTTAATGCTTGGATGAAGAGAGTGTTGACTTAGAGTAAGAGGAAGTTTGTCAATGTAAGAAGAGGTAGGTTCAAGGTAAAGGGGAGTTTTTTCTTCATATTTATAAGATGGTACTATCCTATTGATGGTATTTTTAGGTCCTTAGGATTATTTGGTTCCCACTTTGTCATTGTGTCAAAGGGGGAGAAGGTTCCTACTATGAGAATGATTGAAGAGAGAGAAGGAAGGTGAGCTATATATTGCTATATATGATGGTTTTTGACATGACTGAAAAAGGGGGAGATTATTTTATATTTATCAACGATGTCATAGAGGTGTTATAGTGAGTGGATGAAGTGACTTGATAGTCTATGTGTCAATGACAAAGTGTGTAATGTGCTTGTCCTAGTATGCTTGAAGGAATTTTGGTTAATCTTTATTTTTGGCATGGCTAGAGAAGTTTAGGGATGAGTATAGAGTATTATGAATGTGAAATACATCCCTATGATGTTTTATTTCATATAAATTCTTGTGTGCATGAGTGTATTTCATCTAATTGATCATTTTTGTCATCTAGACATTTTGGGTCTAGTAGCAAAAAATATGAGTAGGAAGTTTGATGATGTCACCATTGTCATGTGTAGATGAGCTAGGGGGAGTTAGTCATATGGTTCTGATCACATTAGTCCCTATTTTTTATTTTATAAATCTTAGTCCATTCACCTAAGTTCATCGAAATATATGCAAGTGCAAAGTTTGGCTTTCAGGTAGTTTGACAGTGTTTTCCCATACTTAGCCATGTTTGCATGAAGCAAGAAAGAACTGAGTAAGCATTTTGGTGATGACATATATTTCATGTGTGCAAATTTAAGGATAATTTGATCTTATAGGTTTATTTAATTTTATTTCTAGTTAATTTTCACTAAATGTTAGATGATACACCAAATCACATCAAAATATATGCATGTACAAAGTTGTCCTTGTAGACAATTCTTGACATTGTTGGCTCTGTGGTAGAAAAATTTGAGTGACCAGATTAATGGTGTTATATCTCACATGTGTAAAGGTTTTAGGAGTAGTTTGATGCATGGTTGGATTCTCCTATGTGAGTATATCATATGGTACAATTTTGAGATCATGTGAGTGAGAAAGGTAAAAGATATGACTATGTAAATTTGGCCTTCTAGGAAGATAAGCAAGGTTCCTATAGTCATTTTTGCACAAGTTAAATTTTGAGAAAAATCAATGGAGTGAATTTCTCTAATATGTCAGGAAGCATTGAGATGGTACCAAGTTTTTGAGGTTTAATTTTAAGTAGAGATAAAGATAGAGCTTCTTCCAAGGATCAATGATGAGTGGGTGTTCATATTAATTGAGATCAACAATGCACATTAAATTCAAGAGGTCAAAGTGATATTTATTTATCATTTTTAAATATCAAGCTACGTATAAGATATCGATAGAGCACATTAAGTCAAATAGTCAAGATGAAGATCTAATGATGAACATTGATTAGCAAATGTCAATTTCCTTACAAGAACATCAATGGTTCATGTTTAATCTAATTAGAAAGGACATGAGACGAGATCATGGTGTTTTAATTTTAATTGTGAACATTTTCTTTTGAATATTTGAATTTACAAAGGAAAAAATAGTGTTATGTATTTTGGCTATATCTTTTGATCTATGTAGAATTTGCTTATGGTGTAAAAATAAAAGTGGTAGAGGATTCCAAGGTGAATATATAAATATATATTTGAAGATATAAAAGTGTCTATAATCATATTTATGAAGGTTAACGTTGATTTTGTATTCATTTTTATTCTACAAGTGACCTAAGAAGGTTGTTTGGGTTTACTTTGATGTTTAATGATGAATTAGATATCAAGGAGTGTTGTATAATGAGGACCATCTGTGTGCATTATGAAGGTTTTAACATTCATATATAATATGAAAAAATCTTAATAAGTTGACTATGTATTCATTCATGATGTTCTTGTACACTAGGTCACTATTTGAATTTTTTGATCATACATAAAGGTGAGAAAATTTGACTGTGATCATTTGAGGATGTCAAATGGGACATAGGGAGTGGAACCATGTAATTTAAAGTGGTCCTATGTTCTTATTTTGTTTTTTGAAGTGATAAATGGGTGAATAGGTCTATATGAGACCTATAAGATCTACAAAGCCCTAATTGAAAGGTGTGGCTACTTAAGGGTGATCCATAGATGTTATGGATGACCTATGAATGTTGTTTTGAGATGTGTATTCATATCATAGATGAATTAATGGTTAAGTCATTCCTAATATATGACTAATATGTTGATAATCATGAATGATCTATATATACTAAAACTAAATGTGATGTTTTCTAGATTAGTGAGAGACGAGTAAGAGGTGTGTATATGTGATCAAAGGAGAGGGTATATGCCTAGTGGATTTGTTGAAGATCATAATAGAATGAGGACTATTTTTATGACTTTTAGATCATAATTTTGTTAATATAATAGTTTTCTTTCTATTTGAGTATGAGTGAAGGTGAAGAGTGATAATTAGTGGTCCATCATCAGGTGTTGAAGACATCAATTTGAAAGTGGATGTGTTCATAGGTGTTATTGTGTTTTCTAAAAATATAAGGGGCTTGCTACCTCCTTATGAGGTGATACTTGATAAAGGTCTGGTTGTTATTACATCTTAGCTAGAGAGGTATGGTATCACCTTGTAAGATTGTAGTCTCACTAAATAAGGGATTGTAGTTCCTTGATCATTTATAGTTGGTCTAAATTGGTTCTTGTTATTATAGGATAGTAGTCCAATTATAGGTTCTAGTGGGTTTTATTTCATAAGAGGGTTTCCCACATATGTCATGTGTTATATTATTGATATTTCATTATCTTTCTTGCCCATTGCCATGAATGATGAGTATGATTCATGAAAGCTTATGATAATTGATTAAAAACTTGAAAGTGATTAAAATTGTAGTTGGATTATTTGGGATATAATAAGAATCCATGTTTATTATAAAAATAAGGAAAGGATTAGGTAATTATAAGGGCAATTTACCATTTAATTTCTTTAACTATGGTAATATTGGTCACTTTGCATCCAAGTTCCCTAATAAGGATAAGAATGATCATGATGGAAATCATGATGAACATCATGGTGAGGATAAGTTGTACAATATTTACAATAGAAAAAAGAGATTTAACAAGTATGAAGGAAAAAAAGGATCATTAAAGAACAAGATAAGTTTTTATACCAAATAGGATAGTATCTCCTTTGATATAAGTGGCACAAGTATATTTGAGAGTGATGATGATATTAATGATCATGATAGAAATGAAACTCTATTAATGGCCATAGAAATAGACAACAAAGGTTTTTCAAAAGGGAAAATTCTTATGTAATATGAAGAAGAGGTTAAAGTGAACCTTGAGGCAAAATTGATGTGTTCTCTAGAGGATTTGATGTTCCAAAGAAGGAAGAATCAAAAAATGATATCATTGATTAAAAGTTATGAGGAACAAATCAATATCTTTGAAGAGAGACTAAGTAAGCACACAAATGAACATGAAGAGATCATCAAATAACTACAAAATCATATTGATATTGTCACTTAAATTCTTAATACCAAGGAGGAATAATGCACTAAGTTTAGAATATAAATAGAGTCCTTAAAGGCAGAATTGGAATAGGCAAAAATTAAATTGAAGACACATCATACATTTAAAAAGAGCACTAAATCTCTTGGTAATAATTTGAATAGTAAGAAGTCTCCACATGACATGATAGGTCTTGGTTTCAAATAAGATGAAAAATAAAACAAGTATAATTAAATCTTAAAGGATAATGGACTATCAAGAAGTGATGGTACTGATAGACTAAAGTCCTATGCATAAACTCTCAAATTTGAGACCCAAATTGACCATCAACAAGTCAAGAGTAATTAACTCCTTAAAAATAAAAAATAAGTGGAGATTCTTCATTAAAAAGTCATAAAAATACAATTCTTATTTGAGAAACGAGGTATGTGAATTATTTCAATAGTTATTTCTTCTTATATAATCAATTTTGACATAGAGATATAGATTTTAGACATCATGCTAGAATCAATTCCTCATGGAAGAATGGGATGAAATCTCATTTCAATAGTAGAATAAAAATTATGTGTTATAACGATGATTAGAGAGTACTTATTGCAAGAGATTTTAAGATGAGGTATATGAGGAATATCATTCAAATTAAAAGGGTATATAGTCATACCACTAAGAAGTGGATCAAAAAATCAAACCCTATGGACAAGCTAAAGGAGTAGCAGAAGATTAAAGGAGAATAATCTATTTTATATCATAATACCTTTCACATCCAAGATGAAGGAATGAAATGGTATATAGATAGTGTTTTATCAAGCCACATGACATGGGATAAAATCAAGTTCATTTAATTGAAGAATAATGTTGCAAGGGTAATGAGATTTATAGATAACATAGTTGCCAATATTCTTGATAAGGGTATCTTGAGTTTGGAAAATGGGAAGACCAAGATAGATAATGTGTTTTATGTGGAAGGCTTGAAACATAACTTTCTTAGTGTAATTAAAATTTGAAACCAAGGACACATACTAACCTTTCATGATAGATGGTGTGATATAAGGAGAGCCAAATTAGGAAGGCTAATTGCCAATGCTAAGAGGACTAAGAACAATCTATATGTATTAAATGAGATCAAGAAGGAGAAATGTTTTATAAACTATATGGATGAATTTTGGATATGGTATACAAGGTTGGGCCACCTAATCTTTAAGAATATGTTCAAGATAAGATAAGACCTGTAAACACACTTTGTAAGAAGTCTGTGATGAACATTCCTAAAATCACCAACCCTGTAAACACACTTTGCAAGGCATGTTAACATGGTAAGTAGATTAGAATGAGGTTTAATTATAAGGAGTATTATACTATAATAATTTTAGATTTAATACACACTAATATATATGGACTTAAAATAGTCCAAAATAATCAAGGTGATAGATATTTCATGTTACTCATAGTGACTACAAAAGAATGACTTGGGTAGCATTATTTAAAGAAATGTCAAAATATCTTGATAAGTTTAAGGCATTCAAGGCTCTAGTTGATAATGAAAACAATGTAAAAATGAAATACCTAAGATCTAGCATAGGAGGAGAGTTTTTTTTCCAATGAAATTAATGACTTTTGTGATGTCCATAGGATAAGAAGATAGTTCTCAGTAGCTAGGACACCTCAATAGAATGGGATAGTGGAAATAAAGAATATAATAGTTAATGAAATGGTAAGGACTATGCTAAATGAAGGAAAATTAAATGATGTATACTAGAAAGAGGTAGTGAGGACTATAGTCTACATTTTTAATAGAGGATAGATAAGATTTAATGGCAATAAAACCCTCTATGAACTATGGAAAGGTAGACCTACTAATGTGGAACACTTTATAGTGTTTGGAAGCAAATTCATCATCAAAAGAGATGAGGAAGACTTAGGTAGGTTTTATTCTAGGTTTGATGAAGGAATATTCTTTAGATACTCATTAGTAAACTTAGTCTGTAGATGATATAATAAAAGGTTGTAGAAGATAGTGGAAAACACCAATGTGAAGATTGATGAGACAAGTTTTAACAAGTCACACTCTTAGTCAGAGGATGCATCAAATAATGTGGACTTTAATAATGATGAATAAACAATATAGATAAATGAGGAAGAAGAAATGTTGAGGAAAGACAAGATTCAGAAGGCCATTCAAGATAGATTTATAGAGATAATCCTAAATCACAAATCATTGACAAAAAGGATGTAGGTATGCAAAGAAGGAGAAAGCTTGTAAGTAATCTAAATCAAGAGAATGTTATTTTATTATCTAATATTGAATCTAATAATATTGTATAATCAAGCAAAGATAATTTAGATAGGTGATATGAATGAGAAGTAGACCAAATAGAAAATAATGAGACTTGGGAACTAGTTCCTAGGCCTAAAGATAAGAAGGTCATTGGCACAAAATGGGTATTTAGGAACAAGTTGAATAAAAAGGGAGAAGTCACTAGGAACAAGGCTAGATAGGTATGCAATGGGTATGCACGAGTATAATGGATATAATTTGAGGAAGCCTTTTCTATTTTAGTAAGATTGGAGGCTATCATATTATTCCTAGCATATGTAGGCTTCAAAGGTTTCAAAGTGTATCAGATAGATGTCAAATCACCTTTTATGAATGGGAACTTAGAAGAGGAGGTATACATAGAGTAGCCTAAGGGTTTCTCATTATCAAGTAACATGGACTATTTATGTAGATTGAAAAAGGCTATTTTGATAACTCCTGAACCAAAATAGGTTGAACCTTGTCCCTGCTTAGTGCGAGTGCACAAGTATTTTATTAAATTCAAAAAATCAAGTACATAAGGGTGCCTTTAATCCATTAACCCTTTTATAATGCAAATACATATTTATATAGTTTTTACCAATGACTGATAAAAACAACTAATCCTACAACCAACTAAATATGGGACAACAACCCGTAAGGTAGTTCTAATTAATAAATATAAAACATTAAAATTACCTAAAATTAAACTAAGTTTATTTTATGGGGGTGTCTTTACTAAAAGATGCATGCCCCATTTACAATAATGATTTATTACCTACCAAAAATTTAATCTAATGTTAAGACTTTGGAACAAGTCCTAACAAACCCCCCTATGATCCAAAGTTAGGTCTTTAGACACATACCAAGCATTTTTTTGAATTTTTCAAATTTGATACTATCAAGGGGTTTTGTTAAGATATCAGTTGTCTGATTGGTAGTTGGGCAATATATTGGATCAAGATTTTTCTTTGCCACTAGCATTTGTAGATAATGGTATTTGACATCCATATGTTTTGTTTTGGCATGAAACACTGTATTCTTGGACATCTTGATTACACTCTGATTATCAATGTATAATTGTGTAGGAGCAAACTGAGAAACTTGAAGATCTTCAAGAATACGATGAAGGTAAAAAATTTCTCTGGAAGCATCCCATGCTACAATATACTCTAATTCTTTTGATGAATTTTCCACTGTATCCTACTTATTACAACACCAAGCAATGGTAGCTAAACCCATATGCATAGTGTATCATGTGGTTGACACTCTATCATCCATATATCTGCCAAAATTTGCATCACAATATCTAACAAGTTTGAAGTTCTTGTTACAGCAGTATTCAAGGCCATATGTTTTCGTTCCCTGAAGGTAACAAAGTACTCATTTTGCTCCATGCCAATTTCTCTAGGCTCATGCATAAACCTAGATAAAATTCTGACTGAAAATGAAATATCAGGCCTGGTAGTCATCAAGTATATCAAACCTCCCACCAATTGTCTATATGTGGTGCCATCAAAAAAGGTATTGCTATCATCCTTAGACAATTTCAAATTACTTTCCATGGGAGTGAGGGTAAGTTTGTAATCACTCATGCCCAACCTCTCTAATAACTCAAAAATATACTTAGTTTGTGAAATGAAAATACTATGCTCTTTTTGAGTTACCTCTATGCCTTGATAGTAGTGAATAAGTCCAAGATCTGTCATCTTAAACCCATCTTTTAATTCCTTCTTCACAAACTTGTTATGGTTTTCATCATTACCTGTAATAAACAAGTCATCTACATAGAGAACAAGTATCACCATTTTCTTACCCTGCACTTGAAAATAGAGAGTATCATTAGATTCACTGTGATGAAAACTAATGGATTTCAAGTATGAATCCATTTTCTCATACCAAGCCCTGGGTGCCTGTTTGAGCCCACACAAAGCTTTTGTCAATTTACTTACTTTGTGTTCAGCACCCACCTGTTCAAAACCTTGAGGTTGTTTCATGTAGACTTCTTCCTATAAATCACCATTTAAAAAGGAACTTTTAACATCTAATTGATGTACTTTACAAATATTTTGTGTTGCTAAGGCAAGTACCATACAAATAGTGTGCCATTTTGGTAGTTGGTACAAATGTTTCCTCATAGTCAATGCCTTCTTTTTGCACATATCCTTTTGAAACAAGTCATGCCTTATGTTTATCAATGGAGCCATATAATTTATACTTAGTCTTATAAACCCATTTACATCTAATGGGTTTAACATGTGGAGGAGGATCAACTAAAACCCACGTATTATTCTTAAGTATCGAATCATACTCACATTTCATTGGCTATTGCCAAACATGTTTAGTAGATGCCTCCTCAAAAGTGGATGGCTTAGTGGAAGAAGTAGTAACAACCATAGCATAGTTCACCTATTTTTGAGAATTCGTAGGCCCTGTTAAACCAACTTCATCTACTATCAAGTCATAAAAAGTACTTTGAGCCCATTTTGGATACTTGGTCAAATTACTCAAATAAGGGACTCCAAAATTCTCATCATGTGCATTATTTGAAGGGGAACTTAGAGAATTTTCAACAATTTCTAAGCCATCAACCTATGGATTTGTATATGAAGGAGAGGAAAGTGAAGGAATTTGAGTATCATACCATAACTTTGAAGAGTTATCCCCATTATTCAAACCCTTATCTCTTTTTGTATTTTTCCTCTCTAATCTATCAAGTTGAGAATCAATCTCTGTAGTGTTCATAGTCCCAAACTCATCAAATATTAAATCTTGACTCACTATGAATTTTCTTGAATCTTGTGCAAGTAAATGAAACCCCTTTTTATCTTAGTTCCAACTTAGTTCTATGTTTAATAAGAACCAAAGCAAAATAAATACATCTAAACACTTTCAAGTGTTTAAATTTGGGTTTAAACCCATACCATGCCTCATATGGAGTTTGTCCCAAAAGTGCAACTATGGGGGACCTATTTCTCAAATACACTGGAGTACCAATCGCTTCGGCCCAAAACTTATCATCAAGCTATTTATAGTGCAACATGGCATGTGTTGTGCCCTCTAAAGTTATATTCATCTATTTAGATACTCCATTTTGTTATGGAGTATAAGCATTACTATATTGTCGATGAATGCCATGTTCTTGACAATAATCTAAAAATTCATTAGAGGTATACTCACCTTCATTATCTGAATGAAGAGTCACCAAATGTGAACTTGTTTCTTTTTCAACTAAGTGTAACCAATCAACAAACTTAGCAAAAAATTTAGATTTGCTTTTCATAAAGAATACCCAAGTCATCCTAGAAAAGTCATCAATAAACAAGATAAAGTATTTACACCCACCAATGGATGACTTTCTCATGTCACATACATCACTATGAACTAACTATAAACATCTGTTAGCTCTCTAAGATGACTATTTAGGAAAATTTTCTCAATTTTGTTTGCCCAAAACACATGACTCACAAATAATACTATCTTTGTGAAAAGTGGGCAACCCATTCACCATACCATATCTCTGCGAATCCACTAAAGAGTGGATATTCAAATTTCCATAGCAGAGATGCCATAACCGCTATGTAGACATAGTACCTATACTTCTGTCAACAACTGCTGCAAGTTCTATATTAGGAGGAAGCACATTAAAATGCAATCTTACCAAGTTTCCATCTTCATATCTTATATACATTGTTTTATAATCATTCTTCATTAAATCGATGTAAATGAGCCCATTTTCAAGCACAATTTGATAACTTTTCTTTTGAATAGTTACCAAAGAATGTAAGTGTTTCTTTAATGTTGGAACATACCAAACATCCTCCAAGTATTTTATAGACCCATTAGGAAGAAGAATCTGAATAGATCCAAGTCCTAGTGGTGTATGCATAGACTTATTTGCTAAGGCAATTGGAGAGAGAGAAGCTTCCCTAAAATACCAAAATAAATCTCTCCTAAATATCATTTTTCTATTTGCTCCTGTGTCTAAAACCCATACATCTATGAGCTCATCTCTAGCCTCATATTCAATATAATCAATGTGCCCCAAAGTAGTGAATGAAGATTCATGGGCAACATTACTAGATTCATCATAGTCATGATCAGCATACTGAGTAGAGTTAGACTTAGTCATTTTTTGTGGCCTCTAAATTTTATCAAAAGGAATCCTACATTGTGAGGCAATGTGACCAAATTTTCCACATCTATGACACTGAATGTCTAATTTACCTCAACCTCTGACCCTATATGAGTTGTGACCATGTCCTCGATCACTTGATTCATGTGAATGTGATTGGTTAGATTTTTTATTATTTGAATGAACCCTACCTCTATTTTGATATATGCCTCCTCTGTAACCTTGACTCCCTCTATAACTATTTCCTCAATTGTTCTGATGCGCTGATGAAGATGAACTAGGCTTTGATTCTAAAACATGGGCTTCTTTAGTTTTCTTGGATTTTTTAGGTACAGAAAGGTCATGTTGGATGAGCAACTCAGCCAAATTATCAAAGGTGATGCCTGTGATCTTGTTAGAGACATGCAACATTTCAACAAAATTCCTATAAGATCATGGTAGTCCTTTCAAAGCAGCAGTAACTATGAGGTCATCATCTAGTTTTCCAAAACTAGCCTTAGTGTACTCAGTAGTGATATTTTTCAACTTAAACATATATTCTCCCATATCCCCATCTTCATCTAATGACAAAGTAAACAACTACGTATGAATATCTATCTTCTTATGCTTAAGTTTCTTATCATACAAATATAACAATGTTTTCCATGCAGTGTAACTATGAGGAGAATTTTTAATATGAACATAAGTATCACAAGTACAACAACATTTAATGAGAGCTAAGGCCTTAGAATTAGGCAAATTGAATATATCTAATTTATCCTACTCTATTGGCAATGTGGGATTTTCATTCTTAACAATATCCCATAACTCATTAAAAACTAGTGAAGCCTCCATCAATCATTTCCAATCTGAATAATTGGAAACTATTAATCTATCACCATCTAAAAGCAAATTTTGAATTTTTAGCATTTTGAAATGAAATCAAGTGCAGTAAACAAAAGTGTGACAAAATGCAAAAGAAATGAAACAAATATCACACTCACTACACAAGACACTACTTCTATGGGGTTTTGCACTTAACCTCTGCATAGAGCGTAAAATAAAAAACAAGTTTTTTAATGGGTTTTGCACTTAACCTCCCCAAAAATCAATGATTACACCCTTATTTCACCAAATTACAACCTTATTCCACCAATTACACCCTTATATCACCACAATAATGTAAAAGAAATATGATTGAATTCCCCTCCTTTTTTGATTTTTAAAATAACACAATACAATAAGTATGTGTTTTACAATATTTAGATTTAAAAGGGAATATTCCTTTTTCAAAAAAGCATATTCCAAAGCAAAAATAACTTTCTCCAAAAAAAAAGGGATTTGAACCCTTGACCTCCTCCTTTACAAACTTCTTAAAAAATAAGCTTAATCAATTGCTCTAAGAGCATTTTCAGAACATTACACTCAAAAATTTCTACTTATACTAGATTTTGTGTATGAGAGAAAAAAAATTGCATGTGAGTAAATAGATTCAATTTTTTTCCCTTTTACAGCCCTCTCTTCCAAGCTTCCTCCCATGGGACCCACTAAGGCAAATTTCTGATATCAAAAAACTTTATAAATAGTAAAAATAAATTTTTGAGTTTTATTGTAGTGCCATGTTTGCCTGGGATGCCATGGCAGCTCCTAGAAATTATCTTTTCACCTATTATCTTTGTCGTAGGCCATACAAATCTATACAGGCATGATAAAATAGATTTTGACTGAGTTTTATCAAAAAATTTGAGGTATATTTGCAGGGAATGAGTTTAAAATGAAGCCAGGGCATTAGAAGGCCATACAACTCCAAAAAATTCCCAAATTTTGAATTTGAATACAAAAATAGTAGTTTAATACTATTTGATCAATATTGGCAGGTGTTTTATCTTTTAAGAGGCCTGAGAATGAATGGAAATAACAAAGGCAGCCATGAATGGAAAATTTTAGAGGTTTTCAACAAGAAACAGGCTGTACAAATATGGTTTTTGCAAAAAAAAAATGAATTTAATAACATTTAAATTCTAAAAATTCATTTTTATGCCAAATTTGGAGTTTGAACATAGGAAAAATGGAGTATCAAATGGCCAAAAATGACCAGACTGTGGTATATGGAAAATCTACATGTTTAAATGAAAAAAATATTTGAAAAATTAAAATTATTTAATAAATTTTCAAACATTTAAACCAATAAAAATTTTCATTTTATATGGCATACCTTATTTCATGCCAAAATAATATCAGGTGAATTGACTTTTCACCTTGCTCCTTCTAATTCACCAAGCTCCCAAAATTAATCACGCTTTGATACCACTGATAACTCTTGAACCAAAATAGGTTGAACCTTGTCCCCACTTAGTGTGAGTGCACAAGTATTTTATTAAATTCAAAAAATCAAGTACATAAGGGTGCCTTTACTCTGTTAACCCTTTTACAATGCAAACATGGATTTATATAGTTATTACAAATGACCGGTAAAAATAACTAATCCTATAACCAACGAAATATAGGAAAACAACCCATAAGGTAGTTCTAATTAATAAATATAAAACATTAAAACTACCTAAAATTAAACTAAGTTTATTTTATGGGGGTGTCTTTACTAAAAGATGTATGCCCCATTTACAATAATTATTTATTACCTACAAAAATCTAACCTAATGTTAAGACTTTGGAACAAGTCCTAACATATTTATGGTTTAAAGCAAGCTCTTAGAGTTTGTTATGTTAGATTGGACAAGTACCTATTGGACCAAGGATTCAAGAGAGGAGTTGCAAGTAGTAATCTATATATAAAGATAGAAAATGATCATCATTTTATATTCATTGTATATGTGGATGACATCATATTTGGTGGAAATAGTGAGAGTATGATTAAGGACTTTAAAGATGTGATGAATAAGTAGTTTTAGATGTCCATTCTATGAGAATTATCATTCTTCCTTGGGTTACAAATCATTCATTTAGAAAAAGGTATATTCATTTAAAAAGCTAAGTATATAAGAGATATGTTAAAGAAATTTGAGCTGGAATATTGCAAGGTAGTTATCACACCTATGATCATAGGGTGTAAGTTAAGTAAGGAGGATGAATATCCAAAGGTTAATCAGACATCATATAGGTCAATGTGTTTCTATTCAAATTTTTTTGATTTTTCAGATTCAAGAGAGAGAAGAAACTAAATAAATAATGGACAAGGCATGTGAAGTACCTGGACGAAGATCGCGCACCATAATCCAGACGCTTGTGAGCACCCCTCTTTGGCTGTGGAGGAATGACACCTGCAAAGAAGAAGAACTTGGACAAGAAAATGTTAGATAGATAGACAGTGGGTTGCCAAGCGAAAGCTTGTTCCCAGAATTGTGAAAACTTCCTCAAGGGAGGTCAACCCACTGATAACAGACAGATAAAAGATCAAGGAAAAGTAGAATGCTAGAATACAGAAGTGATAAGCAGGTTAAAAAAGAAAGAAAAGACAAAATGATTACCTGAAAGGAGCAGTCGGGCTGATGACAGTCGCTGAGGTCAGAAATGTTGCCGATGTCGGTTAGTCTGCCAACGTCGGTGGGGGTAATGACCGACGTCGGTCAGGGCAATAGGCTTGGACGGGGTTTAGGCAGGTTCTGGGCGAGTTTGGACAGAGTCTGGGCTGGGCTTGGTCTGTGGATGGGTCTGAATGGTCTAGGAGAGTTTGGTTTTAGTCAGTTAGGGGGTCAAAAGGATAGAGAGGGATAGAGAGAGGAAGATGCACAGAGGACTGAGAAGGCTTTTCAGCCTCTCAGGGAGAAGAATGGAGGGAGCAGGAAACAACAGGTATACCAGATAACTGAAAGCTAACAAAATGAAATAAAATGAAATAAAGACTGTGCTTACCTTTTTGTTTGCCATGTGAAGAGTGGGAGAGCTGTTGTTGGAGCCACAGAATGCTTGCTGCAAGAGGAGATTCCTGGTCTAGAGCCTTTGCACCTGTTGCTGTTATTGCATGAGGTCCAAATGGAGAAGAGACGAATGCCAAAACGCCAAGAGAATGTTGTTTGTGAGCTCAAGGGTCCAGGGGGGGCTGCAAAGGATGCAGAAAGGGGTAATGAAGGCTGCCGATGCCAGTAGTTTCACCGACGTCGACGGTCGCATAATGGGGACAGAGGCTAAAAATAGCCTCTGCCCATTCTTGCATGCCGCCGAGCGAGGGGGTGTGGGAAGAACGGTTATGGAGACACTTAAATGGGCGTGGGGGGAAAGATAATGAGGGGATTTGTCATAATAAATGCTAGGGGGAAGGTGGAGGGATTCAAGGGAGGATCCAAGGTGGCAAGGGTGAGGTGGAAAGGGGGCCACTCAATTAAAAATACTTAAGTTATTTTAATCAAATGGAGGGGACCAAGGCCAAGGGTTAGGATAGGGGTTTAAGGCGAACAAGGGGGGAGGACCAAGGTGTAGACACGTTTACGGTGTCTACATTTTGCCCCTTTTTGTCTTGTTGGTTGTTCTTGACGAACTGCAAGACAAAAATAGGAGTTGGTTGCCCCAGGAAAAGGATGAGGTGTTCCCCCCTCAAAGCGATAGTTGAGAGAAGGGAACCGAAGATCGAGTGTCGATTTGATAGAGAAATGGATAGAAGAGAGTGAGTGAAAACACTGCAGTAGTCGCGATTGCACGTAGTCCACTTCACGAGAGGGTCGGGTCAAATTGTCGCATGTCGAGGGTCAAGGAGTGCCAAAATTGAGGTAACCGAGCCCCAGCATTTAGTCGTCTGCTGATCGGGTCACTAAATCTAAGTTGAAGCTCCAAATGGTCATCGTGTTCTAGGTATCCCAGGCTCAAGAAGTGCTCCTAGAGACATGAAAAAGCCAAAAGTAGTAGGGATCAACTGGCTTGCGATCCTATACTTGTGAAGGGTCAAAAATAGTCTGCGGACAATTCTGCTAACCAGCCGTGAGGTAGCACACACGCAAAAACAACCAAGGCAGCATTGTCTTTGAAGTGGTCGAAGGTCGAAGGATGGTCATTGGTCAAGGGGATGGATGGACGAAAGGATGTGGCCGAGCTAACCTCAGAAAACGTCATGTGATCTGAGTGCTGCCTACATAGCCCTTGTGTGAAGGGCCTCAGGCTAATGTAGTTCTCCCTAAAAGGGAGGAAGGGTCAAAGAGATTGATTGGTCTTGGTCAAAGAAAATGATTGGTCTTGGTCAAAGAGAATGATTGGTCTTGGTCAAAGAGAATGATTGGTCTTGGTCAAAGAAAATGATTGGTCTTGGTCAAAGTTGTCGATAGACTGGTCGTGGTCAAGGTCAAGGTCGTAGAAGTGAAGGTTTGTCCATCAAAGAGACGAACAAACGGGGGTGGTCGAGCTAACCTCAGAGGATGTGTTATCTGAGTGCTGCCTACATAGCCCTGGTCATAGGGCCTCAGACCAATGTAGTTCGGACTAAAGGTCTGATTGATCAATGATTGGATGTGGTCAAGTGTCAAAATGATGAGGGTAAGATGAGGATAAGATGATGTTGCAGCCTTTTCCAAATGGTATATTTTGCAACATTGGTCGAAAGGTCTTTCATCCCTAGCAAGTGTCTATAGTCATGATGGATGTATGCTAAAAATGAATGGAAGTCGATTTATGCTTCAGCAAGTATTAGTTTATGCTTAACATAAATTGGGTCTGGTCGGTAGTTCCCATGAGTATTAGTGTCCATGGAAACTATGTGAAATGGACTAGGATGATGTCAGCTGAAAATGATGAAAATGGCTTGGTTTGAGTTGAGTTGCCGATTGATGCGGTTAAATGTGACCAAAGCGAAAAAGATAAAAGGCAAATTGCTCTTTCATTGACAAGGACCAGAAAGGAAGCATAGATAGGGGGTTACTAGAACTAAAGCCCCGTTCATGCATTACGTCGGTGACCAGTGTTGTGTTAGAACGGTAATCGAATCACTTTGACATTAAAGTGAGCTTGAAGTCCCTTGAGCAGGTGATAGGAGGAGGATAGGGTAACCCAGTTTAAGAGCAGGAATAACCTTGCCCCTTTTTATAGGAGACCTTGAGACAACTACAAGCCAAGTCCATGACCCATTTTTTTTGTTTTTTTTGTTTTTTTTTTTTTTTTTTGGTGCAGACTGATCGATGCGGGAAGCCTACATAGAGATGTCTTTTGATGTAGTGGTCATGTTGCGAAGCTGATCAATGCGGGAAGCTTCTAAGAAAGGTTGCTATTTGTAGCAAGATTTAGTCATAGCCATCCTTCGAGGGAGTGGTCTATATTTTTGCTTTATAATGTTTGATAAGTTGGCCTAGCTGTCCTTCGAGGGATTAGTCTAGTAATACAGCAATGATAGTACAGCTGTCCTTCGAGGGAGCAGTCTGTCTTTTTTATTTTGACTTTGTGACCTTGGATATGTTTTGACATCTTGATATATTTTTTGATTTTTTGATTAGAGTCATGGACAAGGCTGTAGAAGTTCAAGGACTCCCCTTTTATTAGGACAAAGCATCCATGCATCATAAAAGGGTTGTAGAGGACTTGTTAAAGGGAAATAGGGTTGAAAGGGATGAGGATCAAGAGGACGAAGATTGCTCAGGGGATGAGCTCAAGTTACGCATCAAGTAGGTGAGTACTTGACTAACAGAAGAAAGGTCAAAGATGCAACGCATTAAGAGGCTCAGGTTCTGGCCATCCATCGAGGGAGGACAGATGATAAGTCCCTGACCCATACTTGTGCGTGATGATAAAAGGTCCAAGCCAATTGGGGGCAAATTTGCCTCGCTTATTTCGCTCCATATTGGTCACGTGCTAGTTCTCTTTGAGGACGAGGTCTCCGATGTTGAAGTCTCGTTCTCACAGATTTTTGTCATAGGCCCGCTTTATGCGACTTTGGTAGACACGGAGATGATTGAGGGCACCAAGATGGCGCTCGTCAAGTAACTCAAGTTGAGCTAAGCGATCTTGACGAAAGTCATCGTTGGAGAGAATGTCATGCAGGGAGATGCAGAGAGACGAGATCTGTACTTCGAGAGGTAAGACAACCTCTGTTCCGTACATGAGAGAGAAGGGAGTAGCACCCGTAGAGGTTTGGATGCTAGTGCGGTAGGCCCACAAAGCGAAGGGAATATGAATGTGCCAATCCCTTCCTGTATCGTTGACCACCTTCATGAGAATTTTGGTGAAAATTTTGTTGGAAGCCTCTGCCTGCCCATTTGCTTGTGGGTAGTAAGGCGAAGAAAAGCTAAGTTTGATGCCAAATGAGTCGCATAGTTTTTGGACAGTCTTGTTTTTGAAGGACTTGCCGTTGTCGGTAATGATTTTGTGAGGGACACCGAAACGACAGATGATGTGGCTGCTGATGAAGTCGACAATTTTGTCATCTTTCGTGGAGACAAGAGGAATGGCTTCCACCCACTTGGTGAAATACTCAATGGCAGTGATGATGGACTGATGACGAAGAGACGAGTGAGGGTTGATCTCACCGATGAGATCCAAGCCCCACTGAGAGAAAGGCCAAAAATCTTGAGAGACTTACAAGGCGTGGCTAGGGAGATGAAGCAGGTTAGAGTGCTGCTAACACTTGATGCAACGTCGAACATAGTCGCTACAGTCTTGATGAAGGGTGGGCCAATAATAACCCAGGTGAAGGATGCGCTTGGCAACCGAGTTTCCACTGAAGTGTCCACCACAAATCCCGTCGTGGACTTGCTTTATGGCTTGAGAAGCTTCAGTGGAGGTTAGACAGTGAAGAAGGAGGCCGTCGAAGCCTCGTTTATAGAGAAGACCCCCTAGCATGGTATAGCGAGCTGTGCACTTGATGAAAGCTCGCCGTGCATTGCTAGAGAGGTTGGGAGGAGTGACAGAAAGAGACAAGTAGTCTACAAGTTGCTTATACCAGTCATCTCGTGGGCTAGAATTGATAGTGTTGATATGGTCGATGTGAGGAGAGATGTATGAAGGCAAAGGTACATGATGCACTGTGACAAAAAGGTGAGATGATGATGATGAAGATGGGATATGCGAAGCAAGAGAAGCCATGGTGTCAGCAAACTTGTTTGTAGAGCGTGGAACAGTCTGCAAGAGGTGATGGTCAAAAGATGCTAAAAGAAAGTCAACATGATTCTTATACCTCTATAAAACTTCATTTTTACAGAGATATGAACCGTTAACTTGATTAACGATGAGCTGCGAGTTGCCGAAGATGTTGATAGACTTGATGTGGAGAGAAAGGGCAGTCTGAAGTCCCAAAATTAAGGCCTCATATTCAGCCATATTATTGGTACAATCAAAGTCAAGCTTGAAAGATAGAGGCATGGGCTCCCCTTCGAGTGGGATGAGGATGACCCCTGCACCCCCGCCGAGTTGACATTTGGAGCCGTCAAAGAACATGGTCATTTGGTAGACAGTGTCGTCGGCGGAAAGGGTAGCGATAGACTCGTCAAGAAACTCACAGTGTGAAGGTTGGTTGTCGGAAAGAGGGGCATCTGCCAGTTGGTCAGCGATGGTTTGCCCCTTGATAGATTTTTGCTGGATGAATTCGAGGTCAAACTCCGCAAGCAGCATGAGCCACCGAGCCATACGTTGATTCTGATATGGCTTGGAGTGCATGTACTTGAGAGGGTCGGTGTGAGTGACGACAAATGTTTTGTGGTTGAGAAGATAGTGGCGGAGCTTGGTGGTGGAAAAGACTAATGCCAAACAGAGTTTCTCGGTATGAGTATACCGAGTTTCATAGTCGACCAGTGTTCGGCTGATGTAGTAAACTGCTTGCTCATGATGATGCTCGTCTCGGTGCGCGATCATGGCACCTAATGAATGGTTGGTAGCAGAGATATAAAGGTAGAAGGGTTGGTCATCTTCAGGTGGAATGAGGACTGGTGGAGAGACCAGATAGCTTTTGAGGGCTTCAAAAGCCTCTTGACAGTCCTTATCCCATTTAAAGGAGACGTCCTTCTTAAGGAGGTGATGGAAAGGTTGGCAGCGGTCTGAAAGCTGCGAGATGAAACGGCGAATGGACTGGAGCTTCCCTTGTAGACTGCGAAGCTGCTTGAGATTGGTCGGGGGTGGCATTTTGAGGATAGCGTGGATCTTGGTGGGATCTATCTCGATACCACGGAAGGAAATGATGAAGCCAAGAATTTTGCCTGAGAGGACCCCAAAGACACACTTCTTGGGGTTGAGGCAGACATTGTATTGAAGAAGGCGAGAGAAGATGATTGTGAGAATGGTCAAGTGGTCGTGGCGAAGTTTGGACTTGCCGAGAAGGTCATCCACATAGTCCTCCATGATCTTGTGGAGGAGATCATGGAAAATGTAGGTCATGGCGCACTGATAGGTGGCACCAGCATTTTTCAAGCCGAAAGGCATGACTCGATAGCAGAAAGTCCCCCATGGGGTGATAAAGGTAGTCTTGTGCTGGTCTTCTGGTTCGATCAGGATTTGATTATATCCTGAAAACCCGTCCATGAGAGATAACATCTCATGGCCGGCCATGAGATCAACAAGCTGGTCAATGTTAGGAAGAGGAAAGTCGTCTTTGGGATAGGCTAGGTTAAGGTCGTGATAGTCTGTGTAGATCCGAATCCCCCCAGTTACTTTAGTAACTGGGATGATGTTAGAGACCCACTGTGGATAATCGATGGGTTGGATGAAAGAGACAGAAAGAAGGCATTGAAGTTCCTCTTTGACAAGGAGCGCAATGCAAGGATGCATCTTTCGAAGCTTTTGCCTAACAGGCTTAGACTTTGGTTTGGTGACAATGTTATGGGTAGCAATGGTGGGGTCGATGCCAGGCATGTCACTGTAAGTCCAGGCAAAGGCCTTGCTATGGTTGGAAAGGAACTGGGCATAGTCAAGCTGCTCCTGAGCGTCTAAAGATTGGCCAATCTTTAAGACGTGAGGAACAATAGAAGAAGAAGGGAGGTTGATGTCAATGGTGGATTCATTTAACATAACTTGGGTCTCGCAAGGGAGGAAACGCTGGATGAAAGAGTCATCGGCACCCATGTAGGAAAGGATGGCATCATCGTCAACACAGTGGACAGTGTGAATGGTTGCCGACTCATCTTCTACCATGCTAGGAAAAATGAGAGGGAGAGACCTGGACACCCCATTGAGCTGATAGGTCAGGGGTTCCAGGCGGACGGTGTTTATGGAAAAAAAAACTAGGAGGGATGGAAACCACCGACTCCATAGGTGACGAAGGAGAAATGAGCGAGTCTGGAGGAGATTGGTCGATGGTTGGCTCGAGACAGAGGTCGAAAGGAGCCTGAGTGGGGTCATGATATCCCAGGCCATACCGTTTCTTGACATCGTGATCATTGAGCAGCTCGATGGGCTGATGGGAGCCCTGCTCATAACGTCCGAAACCGAAACCCTTCCATGCACACCTGTGAAGGTAAGTGTGTGAAAAGGCGGGGTTGCCAAGAAATGAGAAATCAGATGTGAAAGGTTGGGGTGAAGAAAGGGAATTGGCGTTGGTAGGAGCTTGATTAAGCCCCCCATAGACAAAGTTGGTTTGAAAGTGAGGAGGACCATAAGGTACGACCATCCCGATCCACTGGTCGTAATTGGGACTGAGGTGAAGGCATCCATACTCTTGCAGAGTTTGGAACATGTGTAGGGTCAATAAGCGATATTCCCCAAGTGATAGTCATTGGAAGATGTCTTCCATGGGGTCTTTGGTCAGCGCTTGAAGAGGAGGGGTGAGGGCGACCGCCGATTGCGAATTGGTCAAAGCTTCCACAGATGGAGGCGGTGCCGAAGTTGATGATTTGATGGGAATGAGGACATCGTTGGGAGGGTAGGTGGTGTTGCAAGTCTTGAAGGGTGAAGGGTCAGCAGGAATGGTATGGACTTGCCTGTCATGCTCAAACTTCACACAATGGTGCAGGGTGGAGGGTATACAGGCCATGGCACAGATCCAAGGTCGGCCTAGTAGAAGGTTGTATTGAAACTCTCCTTCGATGATATAGAAGAGCTTCGGGACCGTGCGTGGACCAACGCGAATGTGAAGGATGACTATGCCAATGGTCGTGGTAGTGGTGTCATTGAAAGAGCGTAAGATCGCGTCAGTTTTGGAGATGCAATTCTTGGGAAGAGACAGCTGATCAAAGGCATGGTAGAGATAATGTTGATGCTAGCGCCGCCATCGATCATAACGCGTTTGATGCGTGTTCGATCAACATAGGTAGTGATGAAGAGGGCGGCGTCCTGATCTTCCGTGTTAGATGTGGGAATCTCAGAATCATTGAATGTGATGGAGTTGACAGGAGATAAAGAATGGATGAGGGCAGCGAGTGGTTGGGGGTCCTCGGGTTGGACCTCTACTGCCTGCAAGGCTTGGATAAGGGCTTGACGGTGCTGAGGCGAGGTTTGGATAAGGTCATAAAGAGACATCTTCACAGGTGTCTGATGAAGCTGCTTCAGCATGGAGTCGTGAATTGGCCCAGAAGAGGAAGATGAAGAAGGTTGGGACGGGCCAAGGATAGAAATTTTAGGCTTGGGCGCAAGAGGTGGCTTGACGAAGGGATAGGTCCAAGGAATGGTAGCTTTTTCTTTTGCCTTGTCCTTCTGCGACCTAGTGGTTATATAGATAGCATTGATTTTGAAAATAGGAGGTGAGGAAGGGGTCATGTCTTGCTGGTGAGATGTTGACGTGGTAGAAGAGATTGGATGGGAAGGAGTCAGGGTCTGGTCGAGAGTGTCCTCAAGGAGAAGAGTGTCTTTCTCCATATGGTGGCGGATGATGGCCTTGAGGGCACAACAAGTCTCGGTGTCATGTCCTGGTGTACGATGATATAAGCAAATTTTCATATCGTCGAACCAGGAGGGCTTGGACCCGAGAGGTTGGAAAGGCTTGATGGGCGGAAGGGTTATGTCGGAGGTCTACAGAAGTCGGCGCAATATCAATGAGTATGAGCCCAATAGAGGGTCCATGCTATTTGATATGCGCGAGGTTGGTGACTTTTGCTTAGGCAAGGCTAGAAGAGGTTTCCGTACCACCTTATGGGTTGATGGCGCGGTGACAGATGGAGACGGCTCTTTTTTGGTGATTGGTACCGCCTTTTTGGGAGAGGGACGGTTGGAGGTAGGCAGAGGAAGCAAAGGAGGAAACGAGTTTTGTTTAAAGGCCGGAGTGGGAAGGATGCTGGTCAAGGTCGAGATGGGGCCCAAAATGGATGGCAATGGTGACAGAGAAGGAGGCATTCATTTCTGTGGTCTGGCAGTCCTCTTCGACTTGGTTGGAAGAGTACTGTTGGTCGAGGTCTGGCCTAGGTCCACCTTCACTTGCGGGTGAGTGAGGGTGGAGACAGGATGAATGCCAAATGACTTGATGGGTTTAGACGAGGTAGATGCAGGTTTCGGTTTGGATAGGTTTGGTTGAGGTTTGAGAGTCTGGTCTTTGTCAAGAGTCTGACAAGATTCTGCCTTGGGAGGATTAGCAGTATGTGATGAGAGGGCGCGGGTATGTTGAAGGGCTTTAAGACGCTCCCACAACACCTGAGGCGTCACTTTCCTTGGAGGGAGAAGCGCGATTTTCTCCACTAACTGGGAAAATGGCTGAGAAGAAGATGTTGATGGTTGCGAGGTTGAAGCCGAGATGGGTGTAGTGGTCTTAAATGCATGGTGTGGTGAAGTCATGATAGATTTAGATGAAGATGAAGGGGAGACAGGTTCTTCCCCGGGTGGAGAAGAATCCAAAAAGTGAGGCTCCCCGAGCGGGTAAAGGGTAGGGATGATGGTGCCCTCCACTTATGGCTGAGGAGTAGGAAGGGTCAGGTCCTCCATAGGTAGTAGAACGGAGGATGGCGAGACCGGTGGTGCTGGTAGAGCTGAGGTGTCCTCCAAGATGAGAGAGGTCGATGGAGAACTAGCCGGGGAAAGAGGTTCGTCCACATGTGATAGACTGATTGATGGACTAACCTCTTGAGGTTGATTGGGGACGAAGGGAGAGACTGTATTGACTGTTCGAATGTTGTGCTCATGATTGTCATCAATTAAGGTCTGGATGTTGTTTTGAGTTGGCGGATGATTGGGGAAAGGTTGTTTGAAGATGTCAATGGCCTAATTAGGGGGTGCATTTGGATTGTCTAAGATGAGATCCCCCTTTTCAAGCATGTCTTGGATTATGTTCTTAAAGGTTTTGTAGTTTTCCGTGTCATGGCCCTTAACACGGTGGAAGCTACAGAAGTCATGCTCCCTATACCACGCAGGGATGGCACATGAGGGATCGAATTGTGGAGGAGGTTGGGCTTGAGGGAGATTGAGGACCCCCTATTTAACAAGCTTGTCCAACACAGACGCATATGATTCTCCGAGAGGAGTATACCGCCATTGTACGTATCTTTGCTGGAACTGGCGAGTGGCGCTCTGAGATGTGGATGGCTCAGGCTGCTTGGTCGAAGAAGAGGAAGGTTTAACAATCACGGCATTAGCTGAAGCCTTGGATTTAGAATTGGATGATGATGGCTTGGCAGAGGAAGAGTCATTGGTCTTAGAGCTGGGATTCTTGTTCCACAACTTGACTTTATTCTCCTCGATGGCCCGCAACTCAAGTTTGTGGGCCATTGTGAAGGCCTCGTCAAAAGTACGGAAGGTTTGAACCCTCAGGGTGGAAGAGATATGTCTGGCGCAGGCTTGGGAAAAGAGTTCAATAAGCTTGGCCTGGGGTAAGGAAAAGGAGAGTTGATTGATGAGGCCTCTCCATTGAGCAACGAAGTCGGCTATGGACTCATCCTCGAATTGCCGGATAGAATAGAGGTCCGTGATTGAGACCTTCTTGGTTATGTTGATGGAAAAGTGATCGAGGAAGAGCTGAGCCAATTGTGTGAATGAGAAGAGAGAATGGCTAGGAAGGGAGCTGTACCAGTCAAGCGCAGCACCCGAGAGAGACATAGGAAACATGCATAAAAGTAACGCATCGTCATGGCCAATGAGGTAGCAGGCATGTCTGAATGCCCGCAAATGTTGCTGTGGGTCTTCCTTGTTTTGAAAGCGATAAAACTTCGAAAGCTCCCACTGGCTAGGATATGGTCTGATTGGGATAGAAGGGTGAATGGGCTCGTTGCAGATCTACTCATATGAGAGAGTGTTGCGTGAGCCAGAAACAGAGGTCTCTAGACTGGTCATCTTGTCCATCAGCATTTTGATGATGTCTACCGACGGATTGACAGGTGGCACGCCCCCTAAGTTGTAGGGCGCTTTGAAGAGGCTAGGGGAGGTATGCGACATAGTCGGTTGTACAATGTACGGATGACTAGTCACAGGGGCAGAAGTGGAGGCAAAAGGTGGTTGAGTAGAAGACATAGCTAGGCCTAATGTTGCCACGAGAGGTTGGACTGTGGTAACAGGGGCCAACGGATAAGAGGCCACCCTGGTGTTGATAGGGGCCAGGGTAGGCAGAATAGAGACGATAAGGTTTTGAAACGGAGTGGATAGCGGTTGAGCGGGTTGGGGTTGACAGGGGGCCAGAACCCCAGTGGAAGTGGGCCCAATGATAGAGGGAGAGGCCACACCTGGAGGATTGGTCGAAGTCTGGTCAACGGTCGAAGTGATGGCTTGAGTGTCCAAAGGTTGAACTACGGATGCTGTCGATACAGCCATAGTTGCGGGCAGGGAGGTTGGCATTTCGTAGATTGGATTGCCCAAGGAGTCTCACGTTTGGCTATGTGCGAGATAGTGTTGCAAGGCCTTGACGTTGAGGTCCAAGAATCGTTTGAAATCTTGGTCCCCTTCTTGGACAATGGGAGTCTGCGGTGGGGTTGGATGAATGGGAGTTCTTTCGATCTCCAAGTTGAACTCCATTGTAGGCTTGGTCGCGGATGGGGTAGATGGAAGTGGTTGACGGCTAGCGTGGTTGACAAGAGCCTTGGCTTGGCTACGAGTCAAAACCATGCAAGGCAAAGAAGGTTCAGGTTTCAGGAACTGTGTTGTTTAGTTTCAAAAAACCAGGATGGAGTCTTTGGCAGAGAAGGGAAGGGACAGGTTTTAGGCTGCTGGTTTTGAAAAAGAAAAAAAAAGGACAGTGATAGAGACCGACGTCGGTTGAAAAATCGATGTCGGTTAGAAAGATGGGCGACGTCGGTCAGATAACCGATGCCGGTAATAGAGGAAAACCGACGTCGATAAAAGAACCGATGCCGGTGACAGGGGAAAGCCGACGTCGGTGGCAGAACCGATGCCAGTGACTGTGTTTTCCAGAGAACCAAAAGATTTGAAGATTCTTGGAAAAATAATGAAGAAAGCATCCTCACTCACTCAAATAAACAGATGAGAAGAGGAAAATAGAGAGAGATAGACAAACCTAATCGATAAATCCTAGGAATTAACTCTAGAAGCTGTGGCTTATGCCTTAGATGAATGTTTGGAGAGATTGGCTGCAAGAAGGGTCCTAGAAGAAGGTAGTCTAAAGATGGTTTCAGGTGTTGTTTTAGGTGCTCAAAAATCTGTGTTAGGGTCTGGTACGTGGCCTGGTGCTAAGGAGCAAGCTCCCCTCACTTCACGATTCTAGTGGTTAGCTGGTCTCACTTAGCCAAGATATACCTCGCCTAGAGTTTATCCTCTGCCAGAGAATGGAGTGGGCTTCCCCCTTGGTGATGAAATCCAAGTAGGGTCACCGGGACGGGTAAGGTATCCGTTGGGGGATGAAATCCCAGTCGGGCCTTGTCTCAAGTAAGTTTTATGTTCGTTTTAGTGCATGTGGTTTGGTAGTGTAACATCAAGTGTCTATGGTTTATTCAATATGCATCTAAGTTACTAGATGTGGACTACGAAGATGCAAGCACAAGCAGAGATGAATGCAAAGTGTTTTAATGCCCAAGTCGAAATGTGATGTTTGTTATGAAGACAAGTTTGAGAAAGGGTTAAGAGTATGATGTTTAGACTAGTCTAGGAATGCAAGGAAGAAAGATTCGTTTTAGTCCTGCTTATAGTGTCATTGAGAAGAAAAGAAGGAGGAGAAAAGGTAAGAACCTAATGCTCCTAAATGAATGAAGAAGAAAAAGGAACCCAGGAGGAACCTAGGGTCCCACCGGGCGTGCCAGAATGTTTCTATTCAATTTTTTTTGCTTTTTCAGATTCAAGAGAGAGAAGAAACTAAAGAAATAATGGACAAGGCATGTGAAGTACCTGGACGAAGATCGCGCACCGTAATCTAGACACTTGTGAGCACCCCTCTTTGGCTGTGGAGGAATGACACCTGCAAAGAAGAAGAACTTGGACAAGAAAATGTTAGATAGATAGACAGTGGGTTGCCAAGCAAAAGCTTGTTCCCGGAAGTGTGAAAAATTCCTCAAGGGAGGTCAACCCACTGATAACAGACAGATAAAAGATCAAGGAAAAGCAGAATGCCAGAATACAGAAGTGATAAGCAAGTTAAAAAAGAAAGAAAAGACAAAATGATTACCTGAAAGGAGCAGTCGGGCTGATGACAGTCGCCGAGGTCAGAAATGTTGCCGCTGTCAGTTATCGGGTCTGCCGACGTCGGTGGGGGTAATGACCGATGTCGGTCGGGGCAATAGGCTTGGATGGGGTTTAGGCAGGTTCTGGGCGAGTTTGGACAGAGTCCGGGCTGGGGTTGGTCTGTGGACGGGTCTGAATGGTCTGGGAGAGTTTGGTTTTAGTCAGTTAGGGGGTCAAAAGGACAGAGAGGGACAGAGAGAGGAAGATGCACAGAGGACTGAGAAGGCTTTTCAGCCTCTCAGGGAGAAGAATGGAGGGAGCAGGAAACAGTAGGTATACCAGATAATTGGAAGCTAACAAAATGAAATAAAATGAAATAAAGACTGTGCTTAACTTTTTGTTTGCCATGTGAAGAGTGGGAGAGCCGTTGTTGGAGCCACAGAACGCTTGCTACAAGAGGAGATTCCTGGTCTAGAGCCTTTGCACCTGTTGCTGCTGTTGCACGAGGTCCAAATGGAGAAGAGACGAATGCCAAAATGCCAAGAGAATGCTGTTTGCGAGCTCAAGGGTCCAGGGGGGCTGCAACGCATGCAGAAAGGGGTAATGAAGGTTGCCAACGCTGGTAGTTTCACCGACGTCGGCCGAAGGGTCGCCGACGTCGGCGGTCGCAGAATGGGGACAGAGGCTAAAAATAGCCTCTGCCCATTCTTGCACGCCACCGAGCGAGGGGGTGTGGGAAGAACGGTTATGGAGACACTTAAATGGGCGTGGGGGGCAAGATAATGAGGGGATTTGTAATAATAAATGCTAGGGGGAAGGTGGAGGGATTCAAGGGAGGATCTAAGGTGGCAAGGGTGAGGTGGAAAGGGGGCCACTCAATTAAAAATACTTAAGTTATTTTAATCAAATGGAGGGGACCAAGGCCAAGGGTTAGGATAGGGGTTTAAGGCAAACAAGGGGGGAGGACCAAGGTGTAGACACGTTTGCGGTGTCTACACAATGATTATAATTTTTCTATACACTACTATCTCTAAACCTAATATTATGGAAGTAGTAGGTCTTGTGGGAAGATTTCAAGCATATCTAAAGGAAAACCATTTGAAAGTAGTCAAGAGGATACTTAGGTATTTCAAGGGGACTATGGAGTTTGGGTTGTGGTATCCAAGGAGAAAGGAGTTTGATATAGTAGCTTGTATAGATGTAGATTGGGTAGGGATTCTAGATGATGGGAAAAACACTATTAGAGGAGATTTATTCTTAGGAGAAAGTCTAGTGTCATGGATAAGAAATAAGCAATCACCAATGTCATTGTCTACTACTAGGACTGAGTACATTTTAGAATCTTCATGTTGTACTCAAGTCCTATGGATGAGATGGACCTTAAAAGTCTATAAAGTGGAGTATGATAGTCCCAATCTTATCTATTCTGACAATACAAGTGACATAAGCATCCCACATAATCCTATCATGCATTTAATAACTAAGCACATTCCCATCAAGTATCATTTCCTAAGAGAGAAGGTAAGTGAACAAAATTTTAAACTTGAATATATTTCTTTAAAAGATCAAATTGTAAACATTCTAACTAAACCAATTTTAAAGGAAACATTTTAGTATTTAAGATATGAATTAGGAGTAATTGCTACCTCTACTAACCATTGATCAAGTCAAGGGCAATGGGAGATAAATATGTGGTTCATTATCTCTAAGAGTAGGTGAGTGGTTTTGTGTATTTGTATACTTTTTAAAGGAGGTATATATGGAAATATGGGGATCATGTTTTAATAATGCTTCATAGACTCATAATCATGTGTATTAAGTTTTTTGGTTGTAAGAAGTGTGATCCAAAAATTTACAAGTACCTCTTTTTCATTAATGTCAAAGGGGAAGAAAGTTTAGAATCGGTGAGAAATAGTCTATTGAGAGAATTTTATAAGAGTGTTTGACATTAATGACCAAGGGGGTGATTATTTAGTATTATCATTGATGTCAAAAATGTATCTTATGAAGTTTGATGTCAAATGTGTTAATGATAGTTGGTAGTGTGTGATATGACAAGGTGCATGAAATAGTGCTGTCATGAGAGAAAGATAAAGACAAAATTTGAAAGCAACTAATGTCCTTTATTTACATGATTGATATTATTGTTAATGTCAAGCATGGTAGGTATAGGTTATTTATTTCAAGTGCATAAAAATCATAATCTTGACATGAAGAGGTATGTACATGGTGAAATGAATGAACATAAGCATGCGAATGTTGTATGTCATTGTTTAATCATGTGAGTAAGGTATAGAATCATTCATGAGAGTTTTATAGTGAGATAATAGGGGTAGGAACTTTAGTATAAGTCTACACCTAGACTACTCCTAGACCCTACTTAGTCTAATAAGGTATGAACATCATATTTTAAGCCAAGTATGAACATGAGAGCATTGTCATAGGTGAGATAAATTTTTTTAGACATGATCACAAAGTTTGAGTTCTAGATTTGAAATAAAAATTCATGAATCATTATTTTAGGCCTTCTCGAGCTCACAGAATGAAGTCTCAAATTGGAAAAACACATTCATATATTCATTGTTACATGAATCCTCTACATGGGAGTCTGATCTATTTAGGAAATATGGGGAAGGGTCCTAGATAAGATCTCCAGGCATTAGTTTTGGATTCAAGTGGCAGTCCTTTATGAATATTCACTAACACCAAAACCTATGTTAAACCTCCCTGAAACCCTGATAAGGACCCAATGTGAAATATTTTTTTTGAATAATATTAGGATGGATTTAAATGAATTTATAATATATTTTATTATGGATTAAACTCTCTTAATTGCCTCTAGGTGGTGGTGGTTAGTCAGACGAGAGATAAAATGTATATATATATATATATATATATATGATTATTTGTTAATAAATTATTATAGCTCTCAAAATTTTAATTGGTAAAGAAGAGAAAATGGATGGTAAAATAAGATAGAGACTCATTTTACATGTCCATGATGTTTTTCGGATAGTTTATAGCCTTTAATTTCTCTAAATTGGTCATGCAAGTAAACCAGTCGTAGATAGAACTAATGGAGTAGATAATGTAATACCCAAGTAGAGATGAAGAGATAGATTTAAGGATCTATGCATGATAGATTGATGAAGCATAGTGCATGAATAATATATTTATGAATTAAATTTCATGATCATGCTTTGGATAACCTTTGGAGGTTAGTGTATGTGGTGAAAATGTTACTCACGAAATGTCTTATTTAGTTTAGATAGGATTGTGAGATATAAGGTCAAGAAATTAGTCTGGAAGATCAATATTTTCCATTAGACCCTATTAATTTTCTATTTGAGGATGTTCTTAATATATCATATAACCATTTTTATGCATCATAATTCATGACAAGTGTCTAGGTATTGGAGGTCTATTTATTCATGACTAGTTTTTGAGGTGATTTGGCAGTTCTGAGTAAGTGAGTTAAAAAAATGTTATTAAGCCTTTATTTAATGAGTAAAGGTGTTAAAATAATTTAGTGATGACCTTGAATTCATGGATAATTATTATTCATGTTTAGTTTGTTATTTTTGAGTAGTTTAAGGGTGTGTAAGCTTCATTATTGTATGACTAACTTTTGAGGTATATAGGCATAATAGGGCCGTTTTCCCCTAAAGGAGCTTTTAAGGTATGAAAGAAGGATGAAAGTATAATAAATCATTTGGAATGTTAGAATATATATTTGGATAAGTTTTTTAAATGTTTTTTATTGTTATATAAGGCCGTCTAGGCCTAATAAGATCAAGTTTTAGCATTAAGAGGGTAGTCATAATGCAATTATATCTCCATAAGACCTAAAGGAGGAGTAAGGCCTAATTGAGTTATAGTAGACAAAAAGGGTTAAAATTATGATTGAAAATGTTCATAATGTGTCTTAATACCTATCGAGTGTATGACCTAATAGGTTGAAGGTGTGTGTATTACCTAGTGGTGTGTGACCATGAGACTAGTATGTGTGTGTGTGTGTGTGTGTGTGTGTGTGTGTGTGTGTGTGTGTGTGTGTGTGTGTGTGTGTGTGGGGTAGTTTAGGCCTATTTAAGTGTGTAAAAAACAAGAAAATAAAATATTTCATGGTTGAGAATAAGGAGGTATTTAAATGAGTTATATACCATAAAATAAGAGCATAGGTTTGAATGTTATCATAATTCATAAGGTGGTTGAGTTGGTGTTGATTCAGTTAGGGAGTTGGTGCTTCCTTGAAATTAGGTTCTTGCTAAAGCCTAGTCAAGTGGGTTCTTGAATTTATTGGGGTTAGTGATCTAATTTGATTTGGTGATAAACTAAATTTGGTATTTTTTCATAGGAAAGTAGTCCATTTTCATATATCATAGAGTCTTTTCTTTCCCTTGATGATTTCCCACTCATATATGTGTTTTCTTTTTTCATGCTCATGTGAATGGTTATGTACGAATTTCTAAATCACTATGTTGATTTCATGGTTCATGAATGTTAAAGAATAATTAAAATAAAGATTCACCCCCATCTCATTAATTATTCTTCCAAAAATCTTTATGTGTCCATTTCACTTTGGCATCCTATTTATGTATTACACTCAAGGGTTTGGCAACCTCTACAAAACCTAATATGAATTTTATCATGAAATTAATCTTCCTAATGAATGAATTTAAATCCTTTTTATTTTTTGTGAACATTATTTTTAAAATCCCCTAAATTATGTCTAGGTGAATGGTGATCTAAAATTTATTGATAATGTGGCCCAATAACTTACCTTAAATAATGTTGAATATGCTCTTCTTTGGGTTCATTAGATACCAAACTTATTGAATCTTTAAAAAATAGAATAGAGATGATCGATATGATCAACCCTATTTCATAGAAAATAGTGAGTTAATACATACATATATATATATATATATATATATATATATATGTATATATATATGTATATATATATATATGTATATATATATACATATATATATATGTATATATATATATATATATGTATATATATATATGTATATTTATGCATTTACCTATCAGTCCTTGGAATTTGTGATCCATCACTCTTTAAAAAGTAGATCCATCTTTGATCATCCCAAAAAACATTTAATAATACACAAAATTTCTCCTTTTTTTAGTAAATGCAGTTTTCATCCTATCCTCCAATTCCACCAATACTCAATTATATCCTAAATAATCCATCTAAAAAATCATCATTCCTAAGCCACTTATAGTTTGTATTACCTCATATAATGAGGGTAAAGGATAGTTATCCTTTCAAAAATATTTATTAAGGTTCCCAAAGTTAACATATGGTCTCATTTCACCATTTTTTCTTGACTAGAAATAGATTAGCCACCCATGTTAAATGTCTCATAGGAAAGACTATTCAAAAATTTAGAATCTTCTCTACTTCCTTATAAATGAATAGTTATATAATAATATTAATTGGTCTTTACCTCTACCTAAATAACTTAAATCTAGCTTGAGTGGAAATATAATGGTGATGACTCTAGGATTGAAAATATTAAATCCATCAAACATCCATGCAATTACATATTTGTATCTGATGATCAATTCCTTGACCCTTTTTATTTTGTCTAGAGTGTAACTCAAGCAAATATTGATGAGGTGCATTTTATTTTCATCATAATTTTTTATGAGTTTAACTTGGATTCATTAACCTTGAGCTACCTTTGTTGTTTCACTTGAGGGTTTTTATGAAATGCTCTTTTTAAGGTGACCATCTTTAGTGGGAGATGATTTTCCTTCAGTTGGATAACATACTCTTCATCTAATTATTTGTGGTACCTATGGATTATTTCCTCATCATCAATTATCTAGGACTCAAACTATCCTAAATTAGTCAAAAATTGGATGATCTATTGGTCATCATCAAACACTTAAAAAATTTCAATATTGTTTAGCACTAATGGATAAGGTACCAACTCTATGGAGAAATTATATATTTTTTACTCCTATAGGGGTGGAAAATTCAATGCTGAAGTGGCTAATCAATTAGTAGCTTGGTTTTATTCCCTTTGAATGGCAACTATATTTAAATCCTCAAATGACTCAAATAAACCCTAAGATCTATGCTTGTACTTATATAAATATGGCAATTGTATTGATACTTATTCCTAACCTAGTTTATCATGAGTTATAAGTTTCCATATACCAATAGTTCCTTGACATTGTAGGGTAAAGTACGATCCTCAAATTAAGGCTCATACTCTACTTTGTTATTGGTGCATGGAAACTAGAGCCTATACATTAATAAGTATTTATTTCCTTATGGATTGACCAATTCAATACCAATACCTAAACTTTTTTTGGAACTAACTTCATCAAAATGGAGGGTCCATAATTTGGAAGGGCCCTACACTATTACTACCTTTCATGTTTCATAGTAAATGTATAAATTTAAAGACTAGGATACTTACAACTTACTTCTCCATTAGTAGTGTTATACTATGCGATAGGGTGCTTCATCCTTAGCTCTCAATCGATCTTGATCTAGTTATAAATACCCCTCCATGAAATCTAAATGTGAGAGAGGTTTATGTAAATATATCCATTGAGCATCTTAGACCAATCTCTACTCAATATTATCCCATACCCCTTGGGAATATCTACTACTAATATGTTGATAGTCATCTGTACTCAAGGTTCTGATGCAACATAGATTATTACATCATTAAGTTCTCCTAAAATAAGCACTATTATTGTATCTAGTTGAAAAATAGTCCTCTTGGATGGACTTGGAGTCAATCAACGATTTTATAAAATGGAGGTTAGCATGACCATTGTTGAATCTCTAGAATCTCCTAAACAATTTTGTATATTCTTTCCAAATGCTCAAATGTTTAGCAAGAAAAGGGGAGCCTTAGGATTGTTTTTATATATAGAATTTGTATTAGATGTTTTTGACTTTTATAAAATATACTTGTTTGTGATAGACTTCCATAAGAGATCCTTTTGCTTTTTTATTTATCCTAGTTCATGAAGAGAGATATTGGCATTGATATTATTCATATCCTTAATAATGTTATATCCTCCCTTGATCTGCTCTTCTCTATGCTAAGGCTAATCATCCTCTTTTAGGAGAGGATTATTATCAAATTTAAGATTTAGTTGAATAACTATATTATTGGGAGGAGTAGAATTGGTGAGATTTTATCTATTCCTTAGATTGTAATTCTTCCTATTAAACTACTGAAATTCTTACACTTCAACAAAATTATCCTCTAGAATATTTTCATAGTCATTGGGGAAGGGAAACTCATAATTTTTAAAGACCATAGCTAAACATGAAGGGGCCATATTCATGAGGGAGATTTACAGGATTCATTATTTGATCTTGATTAATCATTTCCCTTTGAAATATTTCAAAGGATTCACAAAACTCTACATAGTCCAATTTACCATGTTGTGATGTATTATTAACTCTACACCAATAGGACAAAGTTGTCTCCATGATATTGATTTCTAGCAACTTCATGTGTTCTTATTGTTCTGTAGTATTGGTGGGTTTATTAAAAGTCTTGTTGTATCTTAAAAATATAGAATTTTGGCTATAATTCTTATTGGTGGTATTACCCATCCTTTTTTCATATTCAAGAAGTCATTTCTCATCTTTTGGATCATTATTTGTACAAAATGAAATTCAAACTTAGTGAATTCAAAACCTTGAATAACTACTATGTTGGTTTGAGCTAGATGCTGATTTTACTAATTCTATTGATGGTCATTCCTTTATGGTGGATTTTTTAGGAAATCATAATTCTAATTTACTTCTTAATGTGTCATGGGAGGTAGAGTGTACAACTAATTTTGGTTTAATGTAGGGACATTATGATTAGTATGGAGTATTAGACTTAAATATGGAAAGCCATTATTGAACATTTGGCCCCTTGAATTTTGAGGATTGAGATGAAAATTGAGTTTCTTGTCAATGTCAATATCTTCTTGATATGTCAATGCTAAAGCATTGGTCATGGTATCTCTTTGAAAAAGCATTATAGTGATGGGTTATAGAGTGTTATTATATATATCAAGTGGTAGATATGTGTCTGGATTATGTGTGGAATTAAATTGAGTGTACATATTCTAAAATCTTGCATTAAAGGCCTAGATTGACTCATTGGGCTCCTTCTTCATGATGGTGAAATTTTGATACACCAGGATTGGACTAGTAACCTACTTGAATTATGAAAAAAAAAAATTTGGCATTCATTCCATGCTATGATGGAACTTTTATACAATTTTAGATACCAATCATAAGAAAAATGTTACAAAGTAAATGGGAAAATCCTACATGTAACATCCTCATGGGTGACTTTCATTAACCTTAGATTAGCCTTGAAAGCATTTATTTGTTCTTTGACCATCCTCCCACTTGATGGGGATAAGGTAGGAAAGTATTTTTATTTGTTCTTTGGTAGATCATGTTGGTCTCCATTTATGGAAATAGTAGATTTGACTAACCAAGGTTAAGCCATAGGAGGATTAATAAGTGAGATGCTTCTTACTAGGGAAGGTATCCTATCTTGAGGTACCTTAGGGATGATAGGTACTAGTATAAGCCTCCTATTATTTTAAAAAGGTGAAACTATAAGGATAACTTAGGCTATAGACCTTGTTACACTCTTAGGTGTCTCTAGTGAACTAGTGCAACTCTATGTAGTGACTAACCTCTACTATTGAGAAAACACACAAGTGTGCCCTCCTTTTAGATCCATTTTTTTACTTTATGTTGATGTGGGTTTTCTGCACACCATAAAATAATGAATGAGGTAGACTCTAATGATTTAGGATATCTATATAAGTAAGGTTTTATTCTATGACATGAGCTATAAGTATGGGGTTGAAACAACTAGATAGTGGAATAGTAGGTTGAGCCTATAGGTTATTTAACCATGTTTATGGATGGATGTATGAAATATAATAGGAAGGAAACACTAAATGAGTTAAGTGGGTGGATAATTACTCTATGGTGGATAGATCTTTATATAAACTAGAAAAAGAAGGAAATGTAAGACATAAAATAAGGCTTTGTGTTCTTGAAAGGTCATTTCTGAGATTGTTTCTTTGGTGGACAAGTATTTCCAAGACCAATGTTTTCCACTTGTATCTACTGCACACTTGCAAAAAAGAATGGTTAGTAGAATGGGAAATATAGGAAGATTAGTGATTTTAACTAAAGGTTTATCTCCTTAGAGTTAATTTTGCACACCGTTATTTAAGAGGTTATATCTCAGACCAAGAAGTTATCTATGGTAGCTAGAGCACATGCCTAGAATACTATACCAAATGAAATACTCCTACAAACCTTAGATTATCAACTCAATATATACTAATTGATTAAACTAACTAAATTTACTAATCCTCAATATTTTTTACACATATAAAATCAACATTCATAAATTAAAATAATCAGATTCATCTATAATAATAACACACTTCCAAATTATTGAATAGATATAGACAAATAATCTAGAATTTCAATAACATAAAAAATGAAAAAGAGAGAACAAACATAGTTACATGAAAATCAACAAATTGATTTCTTCTTGTATATTGATAAAAAAAATCCAAAAATTTGAAAAGAGGGTTTTACATGTATTTAAATGACTTAGAGAAAGGGTCACCTCATCCTCCATGTGTAGAAAAACTTTAATTTAAATTAAAATAACTAGAACCTAAGTTTTAGTTAGATACAACATTTCATGTAGTTAATTATAGATTACATCAATTATGTATGTTTGCATGCTAGAAAAACAATTCAATTAATTATAACATGGATAAAAGAAGGCTTAAAAAGTCATGAAAAATTATTACATGAAAAATTATATAAAATTAGCCTTTGACTAAGGATGGCTTGGCTCCTAATTGGTGCTACTGATCCTGAAGCTATATCTGGAGCTAAATTAGTGGGAAGTGTTGAGACTAGGATATTATGTGGAGTCTGAGATACTAAAATAGTAGATGGTGCTGAAGTAGACATTTTATTAGCCTATAACTCCTATTAGTGTTTGTATCCACTAGCATAATGTGCCCATACTATGCTAATATCTAGGAGAGAAGGTATGTCCACCATGTCTGCTTGTGTCATCAGCCTTGCATGCTAAGTTTTGGTAACTCAAAAGCCTATCTAAAATAATTTTACTTTAGTGTCCTTCCTCACCAAACTTATCTTTGATTAAATATATTCTAAATTTAAGCCTTGTAAACTCTTCTTGAAATTATCTAAATCTTTTTGTAACATTTGGTCAAAATAGACCTGGCCACCAACCTCCTAGTGTTATACTATGCATGTGTCAATTATATTTAATTAAAAATCTGCATTCCATGATTTTATTATTTTATGATATTTGTAATTAAATCATCAATAACATTTACGCATTCTTAAACTTCCTAGGTCTTGATGACTACTAGATTTAGTGCATTTACTGCCTCTAAGGGGTTGTTGACCACTTTTTATCCTTAGGCCTAGAAAGGTGTCAACTTGAGTATTGGAATATTTGTTATATTATGAAAACATCATAGTTCTAATGCATTTTAAGGAATCAGTGAAACTCAAAGGAATGTTCATTAGTTGTCAAGTGAAGGAGGTATGAGTCTCATGTCTTGTCATGGTCATTTCTCAGTTTCATCTTGTGTCAAGTGTCCTCATCATGTGTGAGTATATTTAGATGTCTTTGACAATGGATTTAAAGTGGTATTATGATCTAGAGTGTCTTAAGCTAAGATGGTTAAATATGGAACCTAATGACTCACTATGTGATTCCTTGTTCATTTAAGATATGAAAGGTATGTGGACTATAAACCTTGAAAGTCTAATGAAATACATAGAGGCTTAATTCAAACCTTTAAGAAAGCTATATGGTATTATTTTATGATATTCATTAGAATTTATTATTATGAGGATATGCGTATATGGTTTAAAAGAAGGTTTTAGTATTAAAAGGATAATTTTTTAACCTCATAAGTCTTTAAAGCATCACTAACAACTTTAAATTACCCCCATGGTCCTTATATTACTTAGTCAAATGGTTCATGCTTTTAAAATGTCTCTTATATGATCCCAAAAGGTTGTTTTAACATCAAAAGAGTTCCCACATGTGAAATATCCCTCCTTTTTGCTCTCTAAGACGTGTTCCTTACTTGGAGATGCCTTTTTTTACCCATATTTTCCTTCATGTTTCCCTAAAATGGTGGCTTAAAGATGAAATAAGAAGGAGATTTTACAAATTTTAATAGTTTTTAAGGTGGTATGGATCTGTACTATATGGATTTGCTTAAGAGGAGTCTTGGAGATGTAAGGAGGTCTTTTTATGGACACATGTGAAGATATTATAGTGTTTTAAGTCTTTATAAGATAAAAATTGATGTGTTTTCAATGGCTTGTTCATTTATAGATAGCAAAATCACTTCAGGTTTGTGCTCAGTTTGTACATAAGAGAGAAAAATGAGATATGAGCTCTTGAACAAAGAAACTAGACCCTATGACCTTCAAATAATTGGTTTTGGTTGTTGTTTTATACTTCTAAACTTTATGAACAAAGGCTAAGAACTTAAGGGTTCTATTCACAATTCAAATCTGCACAAGGCAATAAAAGTGGTATGGTTTTGTGAAGTTTATGACTATTTTGACCAAACTAGTGCTTGATCCTAATTTTTAAGGTCTAGAAGAAAGTTTTCATGGATTCCATAATGTTTTTATCCACATGTGTGAGCTTTTAGACTCTAATAACATATCTAATACCAAATCTATAGTGTTTAGGTAGTTTGAAGGATAGTGTATAGTTCATGATGGATCCAAGGATATCAACATCCATTAAGACTTTATTTATAGTGTTTCATTCATAGAAAAATTTATTTATTGAATCTCCTCAAAATTAATCAAGGTATTACATCATTTAAACCATTAATAGGTATTCAACATCCTCACAGTCCCAATTTAACATATGTTACGGTAACTTTTCATATAATAAGGTAGTTTAGGAATCCTAGGTTTCATTTTTCACTATCTATACTTCATAAAGAGACTAAAAAATGGTATATATATAGTTAGGCATATGTATAAAAGGTTATTATGATCCTTTAATAATATTTTAATAATGTATTCATGTTTCATTTCACTCCCTCATGTTTCATCCCATTTCATAGCCTTATCATTGCCATTCACCACTGTTGTAAGCTTATCATTCCATCTTCATTATCCCATTCAGCCTATTGACATACCATCACTACTCCTATCCAAATTAACCTCATGGATCCAATATTTAACATAATTAAAGGGTTTTGGTAACCATAATGGTCAAGAAAGTAAGTTGTGAATCCTTAAACACTACTAAAAGAGATGAATCATCACCTACATCCAAGGCAAAATATAGTCAAGAACATTTCATGAAAAGTTGTAAAAAGGAGAGGATAGGAGATATCTCAATGAAATTAGTTTGAACTATTCCATAAGTTATTTTCCATGAATTTATGAGAGGTTCACAAAATCGTGCCATTGGCCTTCTCAAGGTCTCATTCCATCTTAGTCTATACAAGCTACAATGAATCATCATCTATAGTCACGCCAAGATCCATTTAGGCTACCTATTCAAGGTTTGTTCAAAATAATGAGGAGATAGAGTTTGCATCAATAAAAATTTATAATCCATTTAATATTTACATAATTTCAAGGATGTAGTAGTATGGTCCTAGACCAAATGAGATAACTAGTGTGCATTTATAGCCAACCTAATGGAGTTATGTAAACATGTGGAGAAAAACTTGATTTTGACCAAGGATTGAAGGAGATTTTTTGTATATGTAACAAGATGAGATGATTTTATGTTTTAGTAACTCTAATAAATTTCAAGATACATTGAGGTAGTTACGGGTTTTTAGGCCAAAGACACAATAATCAACATTTCAAAAGAAACTTATAGGTGCTAAATATTGTACTATGTATGCCGAGAAAGGACAAGTGTTTGAGGTGTTGGAAAGAATTTTAAGAGATGATTGAAGCCTATATAAAAATTAAATCATATTAAAATTATTTTATAAATCCTAATAATCATGTCAATTGTCCCAAAACATATAAGCATAGTCAAAAGAAACTAATATATTCTTTTTATCTAAAGAGCTCTTATTTAGATTGAAAGAAGAAGATTGTGTCATGTTGACGGAATGTGATCCATTTTTTGAGGATTCCTATAATGTTATAATAATTTTAAAACATTCATAAACATTTATTTGAATATTAATTGATCATAAAATGGACTAAACTTATTGAAACCTAAGAGAAACTATAGTCACTATCAACGTATAGTCTGTCTTGAGAAGTTTGAGGATTTAAAACTTCCATAGGTGAATTTAGGTTCTCAAACTTGGTATAATTGATCTATATGATTTTATTAATCCATGCATGCTATCCTTAAGGTCACATAACTAGTGGAAATATCCATTATTTTGTCTCAAACAAACCTCAATCTGTTGATAGTAATTGAAGAGACCAATTAAGATTTTTGGAAGTTTTATGGATAATATAGGGGATTTATAGTTCATGAAGAGGTTTTTGAGATGATAAAAGGTAATAATAAGTACTAAAACAATCTATGGATTGATCACTTTCAATTTTCATGGAAAAATACTTTCAAGGCTAATAGATGCAGATAAACCTCAAACCTAAAAATTGACCTTGCTATCATGTTGAGATTGATCCTGGTTTTATTTGAATATTATGGTCATAATAATAGTGTGGAGAGTCATTTAAAATACTGAGGGATGTTTTGGAGTGAATTTTGTGGAACAAACTTGTCATTATAGATCTTAAACCTTCCTTTTGCTTACATAGTCTAGAGAATTAGTCGAAGCACTTTTTCACTAGATACATATCTTTATGCATATTGTGCATGGGAACTCAAGATGGTCAAATAAGTTGAAAGGGTTAGTTTACTTGAAATCCATGATAATAATATTTTCATTATGGGTATGTACACTATGAATCATTGCTAAGATTTTTATACCTTTAAAACCCTTACAAAACCTTGAAATACACCCAATGAATGAAACATGCCTCAATATGAATCTAAATGAAGTGTTTGAGCCATGAAATGGTGGTTATCATCTTCCTAACTCTCTTTAGAATCACAATAGCCTATTTTCTGGCATGTGAATAAGTATGTTGTACAAACTAGGCCTGAGAAGGCTAATATAATCCTATAAATAAGGAAGTAAAAGGGGTTTACATATATAATGAATTAAAAAAGGAAGAATGGGTCATAAAATCCATAAAAAACCTTACAATAACCATTTATAGGGGTCTTTATGACTATTTAATAGGTAAAAAGGTCTGGGTGTTCAAATAAGAGATTGTATGCATGCAGACAGAGGGCAAATGGCTCATTCAATCCAATACCATTGATACAAAGGAATTCATATAGGTTATTAATTTTGTATATAGTGGATAAGATATTTTAAACTCATAATGAGGTTAGAATTCTAAGAACCCTACATATACATATGCTTTTCTATTGGCTTGATTAGACAATATCATCTAGAATGGGAAATAGAAGGTAAAGTGGGGTCATGAGGGAATATTCAATATTCATGAACATCATAAAGTTGTGAGAGGGGTATATTTAAAATTTGAGTTACAATAAAGATGATATGAATAGTCACTCAAACTTTAAAACACCAAACATTTCTTAGAAAGCTAGTTTCTTCCTTGAGAAGTGACTTCACATGCTCACCATTATATGGATATTTTACATGGGAGGATGGGAATTTTGGGAGAGATAGAGGGATTAGTAAATTAGTGTTTTTTGAAATTGATTTAGAGATTCAATGCCTAAACTTTATGAATCATTGCTAATAGTCTTGAGCACTCTTAAACCTCTCTAAAACCCTAGTTAATATATAAATGGGGATATTTGAGGGGTAACCCATATAAAAATATTGAAATAAATTTATTATAACCTAGATTATCTATTACACTCAGAGAGGCTCATAACCATGGTACTTTATTATATGGATGGTGTATCTCTATGACTCTCTTCTAATTAGCTAGTTTAAGAAGATAGGTACAAGGTAGTTTAAGAAGATGTCAATCTTTTGAAGATTAAATATGGGACCTATTTCAATTCCTTAAGTCATTATAATCTCAAAAACATGCATGGAAGTATCTCTACAACTCTCTTCTAATTAGGTAGTCTGTGAGACCTAGTCAAAATGGCCTAATTGATCAAATAAGACTAAATTGTAGATGAAGGAGCTTTTGGGCATATAAATACTATTTGTGGAGTTAATGTACTATCTAGAGACATCCATTATTACCCTTCAAGAAATAAAATTCCATAGTTATGAGAATTCATGAAGGTTTCTTAGTGGTTATATGGACATGGTCAACCCACAAAGAGAGGCAGTTAGTTGATGCTTTATGAAATATGGTTGTTTATGACTATTCAATGTTTTTAATAGATAAAGGAGAAGTAATTCATTGAATATGGTATGTATATACCTTTCATTGGTTAAAGGTTACTAGAAATAGGTTTTTACCATATTAATCACCCTTTGAAAGAACTTCAATGCATAGAGAATTGTTATAACTACCATGTAGGGTATTTATGCTCTCTTGACTTCTTCAAGAACTTATAAATCACTATACTTATTTCTCTCTTGATTTACTTATATTTATTGAGTTGAAAATGCCTAATTTTGGCATCCCTCAAGATGGTATGAAAAAACTCTATTGAAATTATAATTTGCACCTTGAGTTAATTAGAAAATATTATTATAGACTTCTTCATTCTTCTTAGTGTATATTTTTATTGTTGAATTTAAAAAAATTTGAGATTCATCTTATTTTTCAAGTCCTCTCCTTCACCTAATGTAATGTTGCCATCCTCTATAGTTCATATGAAGTGTTAAGAGATAGAAGTTGTGTTAAAGAGTGAGTTATTTTTTAGTGTCTTATATAGACCTCCATTTCTTTACCTTCAAGTTTCAAACCTTTTATATAACCTTCATACAAGATACTCATGTTTAGGATTGTGTTAATAAAGTCTAGTTGATAAGTTATTCCCTTTTGATTCACAAGTGTACTTAAGGACAAGGTTAAGAGAGGATCATTAAATAACTGGTGTGTCACCATCACTAGTACATGTTTTCCATTTAAGATGTATTTATAACTCTTTTCATCCCCAAATAAAAATAGGTTTTAGGAAAATAATTCAAAATTGATATATTAGAGGAGATAGCCTCATAATCTAGAGGTTTGGTCTAGATATATGTAACTCACAACCTTTAGACAAATCTAATGTTAATTCAAGTTTGAAGAATAAGTGAATAAATTACTTCATAGTGTGAAACTTGGGTATCTAATAGGGGGTAATCAAATTCAAATGATTGTATTTCTTATTGGTAGTATATAAAACCAAGAAATTCAATATGTTCTCATATTCCTTGAGAACCTTAAATAATTTAGTTATTATGGTTACATGGGGAACCAATTCTGCTTTCAAAGAGTGAATAATATCAAATATCTCATATAATATTAATGCTTCACTTTGGACATATTTTTCTATCCTAGAGGTAACATGGATTACCTATTGTTGTTACCTGATGTTCTCTAGTTCTTCCTCTAATTCTTTTCTTGCATGCTCTCTAACAGTGGGTAGCTTGGTGATTTTAAAGTTTCGCCTCTTCGAATATGACTCTTCTAATTATTTAGACCAATCTAAATTATTAAACTTTGATGGATCTAGTTGTTGTGCCTCTATTTGAGTGTCTTATATATTCTCAGTCTCAAGGGATGGCTTAGGCATTAAGGGCCATATTATTTTTTACTGGTCTACATTCCCTAGATCTAACAAAGAATGAACAATGTAGACATGTTTCTTATTTATGTCTCTCTTAGTGGCCATCATCATTATGGTTTAAAATAATATTGATGAGGGTGTTAGTGACCTTAATTAATTGGAATAAGCTAATGATTAGGTGAAGGGATTACTAGTGATAGTGGAAGTAAAGGTGGAGACTAATGGAGTAGTTGTATAAATAATCCTGAAAATAGGTCTAGAAAGAGATGATGACATAAGAGGAAAAAAAGAGATAATTGGTAAAGATAAAGTAGAGATAACTTGTAATGACATTATTGAGGTATTTTCATGTTGTTGGTGTTATGGTATAAATGCTATCATTGATGTCAAAGTTAAGGTCAAGATGGATGTCATTAATGTCAAGGTCAAATTTGATGTCATGTATGGTGAAGTGGTATGTGACAAGGAAGTATTATGATAAGAGAAAATTTGAAGGAAAACTATTGTCTCTCTATTGAGAGAGAATTTAAATTCAATCTAGTAATTCTTCTAGCATTAATGACATATAAAGGTCAAGATAAACATACAATGTAATCATATTGTTGAGTACTATTCTTGAGGAGCATTATCATATCATGAGCATGGTTTATCAATCTTTAAGTTATGTATGAGGCCTTAGCACAATGTTTTAGTGTGAAAATCTCATGAGCCTATTGAGAGTATCCATGTATTTATAGAATCCTAATTGAATAATTTTCTTGGTTGATATAATTGAGAGTTAGCTTGTTTAGTTCAAATATTTGAGTACTGGGTATCTTGAGAAGCCTAGTCTAGCCCTATGAGAAGGTGTATGCATGCATCATAGTAAATCTTGGTGAATTATGTAATTAGAAGAATTAGAGAGTGTAAAAATTTGTGAAATCATGATATTGAGGTAGATAATCCTTTATAATAGTCTCAATATTAGTTTTGAGGCTTAGTCATTTCATGAAATTGAGTTCATGAGCCATGTACTTGAGAGACCTAGTGAGAAGGCATAGGCTTGGTAGCATGTTGAGGTGAAAATTATAATGATTATAATAATAATATTTGATCAAAAACTTAGAATATTTGGTTGAAATATAATTCAATAAATAATAACAACAAAATTTTAATAATGTTATCACTAAGAAGAGATGTTTTATTGATCAAATTTACAGACCCAAACATATGCCTATCTCTGAGAAGAGATTTCTAATTTCCATTTCAAGTTACATATTTATGTATAAATAATTTTAAGGTATGAGGATGATGTGGAAGGTAACCAATATCAATGGAGATTAATTGGTTTGACTTCCATGATTTACAATAATACAAAATTTGAGGAATTACTATTTTTAGAAACTTACTATTTTTAGACTGCACTACTAAAATTAAAATTTGGGGCACTTCCATTTGGTTTTCAGGGGTTAAAACACATTGAGTGGATCTCATTCCATCTCATGGTTTTATCATCATTATTATCTTTCCAATGGTTGAAATGGGGAGTGAAACAAAGCTATGGTGTAAAAGTTATGGCTCCCAAAAGTTCTACCACCAATTGGAGTAAAACAATCGCCTAAATTGTCACCTAAAATATTGATCAGATAAATATTGGTAGTGTGTGATCATGGTATAATTTTTTAAAACATGATAATTTTGTGTTTATAATAGTAAAATAGGTTTCAAGGTGTGTTTAAGGTCTAAATTTGTTTAGTAGTTTAAGGTCTAGTATGCAAAGAGACCTAGTATGGCCTAATGAGGGGTCAATTTCAATTTTCAATGTGATAGAGATCAACTGAAATATGAAATGTGTGTGATAGGTTTTTTCAAGTATTTTTACCAATTTTTAGGTTAAATTATGAAGGATAAATCATGAAATTTAGTTTTGAGGCTTTTTGTGTGCACAAAATGAGGTATAGCAGACATGAAAAGAATTTTATTATGATCGTTGGAATGTTCAATATTTTCATGAGATCATAATAATTTAATTTATTTTTTGGAATTTTACTCACTAAAATTTATAGGCATTGTTTTGGATTTTAGGGGAAATTATTATGAATGATTTCTAAGAATGGAAGGCAATCTAAACCCTCCTAAAATCTTCATAATGACCTGATATGAAAGATCTTATTTTAAATGGATCATAATGGTTTTTTTTTACCTATTTTTATTATTTTAAAATGTATATGACTCTACCAATTTTCTCCAAGTAGCATTGGTCTTTCAAAAGAGTGAGTGGAAGCTACAAGAAACCCCTTATTTCTCATATTTTTAATGTATCAGTTGGGGTTGACCAGGTCAAAGCATGAAAATGATTAGAGGATGATGTGAGAGACTTTTATTTTTTTTTCCATGTAATTTTATTAGTATGTTTAAGACCTTAAATAGGATAAACTAGACATGGAAGTTGAGCCATCACTAAATAAGCCTAATGACGAAGATAGTGAGAAATCTAGGTAGAAGTGAAAATGAGATGAGGGATGGGTTGTAGTGGATTAAGGATGGTTAAAATGTATGGATTTATTTTTAAATAAATATATTATATATACCATTTGAATATAATATTTTTATGTGCTCATTTAAAATCAAAATTTTGCTCTCAAAGTGACCTGTCTAGCATAGTGAGGTCTGTGTAGCGTGAAGGTATGAGATTGGTCTGTAAGACTAATATTGATATTTAAAATTGTAATATATCTATTTAAATATTTTATAAGTATTTTTAAGTATAATATAAAAAAATTTAATTTCATAAAAATTTTCACACGTGTTCTAAGTCTTGGTTTTCATGATTATGTTTTTGGAGCTACATGCAGTTTTCTATGTATGAGTGAGATTTAAGTTCTTAAGTTAGTATGATTAGAATTGAATAATAAATTACACATTAAGTTGTTATATATGCTTAATAAGTTAATTTTAATAAGTTTTTATTCATGATAAATTCCTATGAAGGTGTGAAAAGTTAAAAGTTCTTGACTGGGTTCTTGAGGCTTGTTTGTAGTTCTAAGTGAGCATATGAAAATGGTTTGTTTGAGGTCATTTTCACTATTTGATTAAATATAATGAAAATTATGTTTAAATTTATGTCATTTATTTTCTATTTCCATGTGATTTTATTATATTTTTATATTTCAAAGTTGAGTGTATGTTTGAGATATTCAAAGTAGACTTTTTAGCAGTGAGAAGGCCTAATTGTGAGTAGACCTAATGGTGTGGTTTAAGGAGTGAAATGCAAAAAATGGTGTTGGGAACCTAAGGTGAGATTATTATGGGTCTAATTAAAAAAAATTTAAAGTTTTTAATTCATTTTTTTAGGCTCATGATGTTCCAAGGTGATCAAGATGAAACATGTGCTTTGAGAATGCCTAATTGCATTAGGTCTCTATTAGGCTTAATGGTGGTTTTGGTCTTTATGGGTGGTGAAAAACATATGTAGTGGTATTTTATATTGTGAAACATTTTTTTTGATATATTCCAATGGTGATATAATTATTCATATTTTTTTAGCTGACCAAGATGGGTGAGAACAAGAGTTAAGTATAAAAAGAAGGTCTAATAGGCCTAGTTTGACTAGTAAAAATATTGAGGGAATGAATGAATGAATGATATAGAGGTTTGGAAACTAGGTATATGGATTTAATATAATTATATATGTGTTATTATTCTTTCATGAGGTTATAATGGTGATTATGAATATTATTAGTAAGGTCATTTGACCTAATTCTACCAAGAAGTGGCCTAATTGAATGAAGAGGCCTAATAGGCTGTTTGAGAGAGATAGAAGAGTGAGAAGAGAAAAATAAGTTGATAATAATTATTTGAGTGATAAATATGAATAAAAAGGAGATAAGAGGCTCTATGTGAATTGTTTTATACTGATTTACTTATTAGGTTGGTACCTCCTTGCAAGTTAGTGCTTGCTAAAGGACTAGTTGAGTTGGTGATTGACTAGTGAGGGGTTGGTGCTCCTTGTGGGGTTGGTGCCTCAATAAATATTGATTCATTTATTATATGACTATATTACAATATGTGTTTTAGTGGGTCTTATATTCCAAGAGTTTTTCACATATATATCTTATGTTCATATGTTATATGCTTATGTGAATGCTTATTTATGCATTAATTGATGTATGTGTTTGAATGAATACTTCATAAATGATAAGTGAAAGTGAATGAAAGTTTTAAAGACACTAGTTCACCCCCCCTCTCATTATTTTTAATTCCAATATATATTATAGGATATTTTCCTTAGGGGGAGTATATAGATCACCCTTACTTGATTGTTCACCTCTAAGGGGTGGCATTCCTTTTAATCCTTGTAAGCTTAGAACCTTAGCTTGTTGTATTTACTCTTCATCCACCTCATGGATTGGATCACCTTCAATTAAAGGTTTTTAATTCCCTATTGGTACCTCTAAGTATGTTTTATATGTATTCTCTACCTTGGATTTTATTTTATAACAAATTATTATCCTCTCGACTTGAGGAGTAGTCACTTGTTGGGTATGAAGGGGAAGAGTCATATTAGATGTTATGGTTGTTGAAGCCACCATAGTAGGTGAAATATCTTATTCATTAGAGGAATCAAGACAAATTATTTACTCCTCTCCCCCAATAGTGTTTTACTTCACCTTAATTGATTCTTTTGCTATTTCTTATTTCACCTTCCTTTGTTTAACAATGGACACTTGAATTTAAGGAGTATATTCTTCCTCTTACACACTAGCAATTGGTTTCTCCCCTATACCTTGTTATTACTCTTGATCTCAAGTTTTCATCATAGTATGTGGGTTTTAGGGGTCTTAGATTTGATCTTTTGGATGGTGGAAGGGTTTTATACTATATAAATCTAAATATGTCCATCCCCTTAGTGGTAGGACCCTAAATTTGGATTGTCTAAGTGTGAGGGAAGGATTTACTTGGATTAATCTAAGAAAGTCCTCCCTCACACTAGAAATCATAGCTATTTCCTTGACTTATGAATCATATTTTTCATCGAGGAATAAGAAGTCAAGATCAAAAGGATCATGCTTATAGGGGATGCCCATATTATGAAATTTTTATTGCACTTTCTTATGGGGGTCCTAATACCTAAAGGGAAGAGTAACTGAACCATAAGCCTTTATTTCAATACCAAACTCTCTAAAATCTCTTTGGTGTTTGTATTTAATCCTCAAAATTATAATATGGGATCCATGTAAGGTGCTCTTCTTATTCTTGTTTAGTTCACCATCTATTACATTCTATAGTTGATATGAAATCTCCTAATCAATAACTTTGTATAGTATGTATTTAGGGAGATGAATAGGGTTGAATTATGTCTAATGACCATTATAACAATATAGTACAAATATAACCAATAATCACCTAAACACATGAGTATATTATAAATGTTATTATATATTCTAGATAGAGGTTCATCATGAATTACCATAAAAATTTGAAGATAAAAATCCTTTACAATTTTAGATATGTTCCTCACATATGCATACATGTGGACAAATGATTAAAAGTCACAAATTTTATTCTTAATGTACTCAAGGTTTGGATTCCATAAATCCCCATTGTGTCTATAGACAATCCCCATGATTACATCAAAAATATATGACTTCATATAGAAGCTACCACTTTGGGGCCTCCTTTCCTTATATAACACCAATTGCTCTAGGGGAACACTGATAATCTCCCCTATTGCATATGTGAATTATGAGGTGATCAATAAATCAATCAATGGTACCCACTCCAAATGAAAGAAATGTATGCTTGAGTGGCCAAATAAATAGTTTTACAATGTCATGCTAATGTAAAATCCCATCCAAAACTTGGTAATGGGCATAGGGTTCTTATCAATTTATTTGAGTTTGAAGGTCTCTCCTATAAAAATATATTTCATTACTTCTTATTCCACATTATTGTTCTTCTTCCATCCAACCATACTATGTAAATCAAATGTAGCATATATAATGGGTAAACATAAATACCTCATGAATACATCACCTAATATGTATACAATGATAATATTATTATTTACATAATGATTGAAAACACTATTTCAATCCTCCCTTCGAATAAAAGGTCTCACAATAATTCAATGCATGACATGACTTCTATATTAGCAGCTACATAGTGGAATGCTTAGCATTTAGAGAAAAATAAGTCAATTATAACTTTTTTTTCTTATGGAAAGATGTCTTCCTCACAAGTGAATGGGTTGAGATTATCTATGACATCGCATAGAGCTAATTAATTGGCATATAGACCCTAAAACACTATTGCATTAAAAACTATATCTAGATATTCTGTTGAATCCTTGATGGAGAACCTAGATGGTGCATGGGATCCTTTGTATGCTCTAGATGAAGATGCCATCACTTTTTATGAATTTTGGTGGGATTAAACCTCTTGGTGATGGTGTTATAGTACTTTGTTACACAAATTATATATATTTTTAACATAACTAAGGCTTCAAATTCACAAGAGGCAATATACACTCAATTTTTATGGCAATCAATAGATGTGAGCTTGGTTATGGGCTTGATGTTATAAATTTTTGGAATTCATGCTCAGTTTAGGTGACATTAATTACCAATTTATTTGAGCTCATCACCTTCATTTAATTCAAACTTGACCACCTAGGCCTAGTGAGCATGCCATGTAAGATGCTTATTAATTCAGGGTGGTGCCACGATGCTATTTTTTGACACTTTTAACTATGTAGTTTAGTTAGGAGTTATCATTAAAATTTGAGTTAAATCATATAACTTTGTGAGGCTAGAGTTACAAAATAAAATCTCCTAAAACCTAAATATTATTTGAAGAGAATCATGAAATTTCTTCCAAAAGAAAAGGTGCCAAAATTTTTCCTTGAAGACCAAAATTCCATTCAGGAGGATTTGTTAGAGAAATTCATCAAATGCCGAAACTTAATGAACATGAAAGTTTATGAAATAAATCCACCACATAAGAGGTGTTTAAAAAAATGATCTAAAAAAAGTTCCTGACTAAAAGTTCCCAAAGGCCAAAATATTCTAAAGACTAAAGTGTCAAACAAAATTTATTAAACAAAACATTTTAAAAACCATACTACCAAACACTAAAAATTATTTGAAGACCAAAATGTCGAGGACCCAAAAATGTCCATAATGTCAAATAAGTAAGTCTGAAGAATAAACCTAAATAAGTAAACTTGAATACCTATTTATACATAACAAACTTCCAAAATTTCCATTAATATATTAGTTTTAATAAGTCCTAATGGAGACAAGTGCACCCAAAGTGATCTAATGATAAGATCATCTAATTTTCATAGGTAATAAAAGTATCCAAAGATATTCATAGTCCAGATAATAAAAAAATACTTCTAAAAACATAGGGGGTCCCTAAGGTTCCATATAAAATCCAAGGTGGGGTGTGTTGAATACAACACTTACCTAAAACTAATTCAATAGGATATTGGGGACTAATTCATATTAGAGGATAATTATTTCATTGCTTTCATCACAAGGTTAATTTAGGATTAAGATGGATCATAATTCCTATAGGGCATCAAAGTTTAATTCTACAAATTTCATAATGGAAAAACTATTTTTGAGCTGCTAGAGGAGTACAAACATGTTTTAGATACCACTATACACTAGGCTATGTAGCTCTCTAAGAATAGGCTTGAATGAAAGGACTAAATCCAAAATTAATGAAAGGATATTACACTATATCACTAGCTAAAATAGACAATGTTATAAACAAGTCTCTCACATTGAGAGACAATGTGATAATCATAATGCACACTTGAGAATAAGAGATGATCTACAATACATTTTCAGGCATTCAAACACAAAGGTATGTTGAGAAAATAGAGTATATCATTCAATACATATAATATAATGTTGTGAAAAATAATGTAATTATTTTATTTACCATTTATGATGACATCCAGACCATTAAGAAAATCCAATATCTCCTTCACATGTTATTTGACATGGTTAGGTATGTCTTAGCTAATTTGGAAAAATTACAAAAAAAGATTTGAAAAATATTGACATCCCCATCCAAGGGATCCTAAATGAACCCTAATACATTTCACCTACTTAACTTATATATATTATCCATATGAATATAGATTCTTAGGTAGTGAAACCTCCTCCTTAGAAACTAAATATGGCATCAAATTCTATGTATTCATCAACAACATCATCAATAATTTCCTATCCATCTCAATTTAATATATCTATAACTTCACATACTATGAATCCTCCATCATAGTGAGGTACTGTAGCCTTAAAAAAATTGTCCAAGTTTCGAAGGTGGATTTTTTTTATGTAATAAGCTCTATAAGCTAGGTTAAGAAGGTTTAACATATGTAAATAAAAGTCTCATGATTATTCCAACCTATTGACAACTTGTAAAGGTTTGAATTTTTGTACACTATTTAGTTGAAAACCTAAAAGGGTGGCTAACTAGTGCGCAAGAGGTGAAAACCACAAAATAACACCTTGAGCAAAAATTTTATGTTTTCTTGCATAACACATCCCATATTCAAACTAAAAATAGGGACCACTTTTTAATTTGGAGTCTAGTCTTATAACTTTCAAACATTCATTGTGGTTGTTAGTTTAAATCTACCTTCCTGAGAGTCCATTTTACTAGATGTGAAGATTTGAAATATGAATATAATTCACTAATTTAAATAATTCTAAATAATAAAATGTTCATCATAAGTTCTTAGTCTAATTTTCATCTATGACTACATTAATTTCAAATTTTGAGTTTCCATAAATCTATTTGTCTTTAATCTGTTTTATACTTGTGTTTTGAAACCCATATAAAACTTCCTTTTAGACTATTTCACCTTAGATTGTGCAAATGATATAACTATTCCATAGTTTTTTGCTACATTTCCTTAGTATTTTAGTCTAATTTGATTTGATTTTATCTAAATTAGCTATAATTTTCCTTTGGTTGATCTTTTTCCTTAGTCAATTTCATAAAAATGGACAAAGTCACTTTTAATGGGATTTCTCTCACTAAGTTTTGTGCGCATTTAGTTGCATTTATAAAAACTTTGTTGTTTTAATTTAAACAATTTAGTTATTGATTTTTAAATCAAAGTTTTTGACTATTCCTTTTTATATTATGACCACAGGTAATTTTTTTTAGCTCTTACTGGCCCAAATATGTCTAAAAAGTCTTTGAAGGCTTAGTCTATTTCATTCTTTTACCTAGAGCCACACATCACTTTTATTCTCAATGGGTCTTATACAATTTTACAAAAGTTTCTTAGAGCCACATGACACCTTTTTACATCTTCAAAAGACTTTTATAAATTGGTTTATTTCAAAAAAGTTACCTGATGCCACGTAACCCTCTCATAGTAGTCATGAGCCTATTTAAAAGTCTTTTAAGACTCAATCAATTTTATTCAAGGTTGATTGGTAGGGAAATTATGTCATCAATAATTTTAGATAGTGGGTCAATAAGATGATGCCACATAGAATAATCCTACTACTTTATTATCCCATAGATGTCTATACTATTGCAATACTTCCAAGCTAGCAAGCTGGTTAGATGATGCCACATGGCATCACCTTATTATTATTATATCCTATAGTAATTTTTATAAAACATAAATATTTTAAGCAAGTGGGTGAGTGAGATAAAGCCACATGGTGAAATATCATTGGTCCACTATCCTAGGGTGGTTTGTGTAGACATAAATCCCAACCTAGCTCTTAAAAAAGTGAGATGATTCCATGTGGAAAACTCTTGCTTCAATAAGGCATAAACAATCAATATGCACTTAAAGATTCAATTTATAAATAGAAGCATGAGAAAAGGCCACGTAGCCATAGAAATAATGAAAGTAAATTGTAAAGTTGAATCCCATCAACATAGATAGGTTGTCAAGTGTCAAAGTGGGACCCACAAAATCAAATAAGTAATGTAATGAAGGAATAGGAAAATAATTCATGTATAAGTGGCTCATCAAAGTAAATGACACACTAATAACATAGCCAAAAAAGCATTTTCTTAAATGTGATGCCCTGTCTAGCCATCAAAACTATTAAGAATCCAATAATGGACTGCGCATCCAATTTAATTTACATAATAAAATCATAGTCCAACTAAATCATGAATAATATGTGAATCATTAGTGTGTCATGCACATTAGTATTAAGCACTAAGCATAAAATACAAAATATATGCCTTAAAGAGGTGTGGCTCTAACTACATAGGATGTGGGTGGATAATAGTCCTGATGTAATCTCAGCTACATTCTCATATAGGCATTCATTCTTTATTTAGTCTAACATGTTTCCCAATATTTTAATGATGTAATTGAGTGGTGTTATCCACAAATTGACCTCAAGTGGGCCTAACATGTTGATTATTTATATAATTTCCCCATTAGTGGGTGATTTTTAATTTCAATTTGAATTCATATTTTAAACCCTTCAAGCTTGCATTTCCATATAAGATATAATCTTTGAAGTCATAGAAGTTAGTATTTTTAGGACTAATAGGATTATTTTTAGGATGTTCCCTTTAGGATTATAGGAGACTACACCTATATGGATCCTTTTAGATTAGAACTTAGCATAGTGGACTAGTTATTTTCTTCCATGCTTTGTCCTACTTTATAGAATAGATTTTTGATTTAATGTTTAGAAAATGAGTTTGTAGCTCACTGACCATTTTATTAATCTTAAATGATCCTTAATAGAAACATATTTAATTGAAATAATTTCCATTTTATATGCTTGGTATGCACACATATATGGTGACATTGTTTTCCTCTTTGGCTCAGTTATTTTCTTCCACATACTCTTGCACCACCCTTAATTGGAGTTGTGCTAAGATTGGCTAAACTAAGGATTGGTTACTCAAATATTCATCTTCTCAATAGAACCATGTTGTCCAATATTAGAAATTGGAATTTTCTTATCTTTCTCCTTGTCCTTTCTTTTTCATTTTTTTATTAGTCTATTAAATTATATTATTTTAGTTTATGAGTTATAATTTAAATATAATGATTATATTGATTGTATGCTCTTTCATCTATTATTATTTATTCATTTTTTAACACATGAAATATATGTCTCTTTGAATTAGTTGTATATTCATAGTTAGATCATTATGTTGGTATGTTAGGCATGAGATCTTCTCATTTAATATTTATGAAGTCACTTGAAATACACACTAGATACCCTTAATATGGTATGGTCATAATGAACTAACTAAGTTACCCTATGTACCAAGACCTTGGGGATATTTTCTCTCATAAATATCCTTTCATGAAAGATAAGGCCTAAAAACCCTTGCCTAAGTTACCATGTAGAAATACCTCACAACAAATTGGCACTTGAAGGAGGGCTTGAATGGTTTATTTCACACTTTTTATTTTGTATATAATAGCTTAGCCAAGTTATTTTCTAGTTTCTCAGATTGGAATTTTTTTATCTGAGTATTCCAATGCCCTTATCATGGCTAGGTGAGTGTATTTTCCTAGTAAACATCCTAGGACCCATCCATGATCTTCTTAAGAATCTTGGTTCATTTTTCCTAAAGTACATGCATGATGGGATTATAAAAATAGAATGACACATTTAGGCATTTAAGGATGCCATTGTTAGAACTCACATCCTATATAAAGATGTGTCTTATTACTTGTTCCATTATTATTTAGATAAGGATGCATAAAAATGGTACATTAGACTACCAAATGGGTATATAACCACATGTTATTATTTATAAAATTTATTATTAATCTATTTTGGAGGGCCACTCAATCCTACTAACTTATACCATGAGTTTGTTATATCCCATAGGGAACCTAGTGAATATTTGAGTGTTTAAAACCAATGATTTCATCAACTATATATGGGGTTGAAAGATCCTCTTTTATAGACTAAGGTAGTAGCCATAGAGATTTACCTTAGAATATTATTTTCCCTAAATGATATGTTTTCTCTAAGGACTCCTTTATCTCTCACATCCATGGTGTTGACTTATCAAGTAGATTGCACCATTGAAGAATAATCCATGTCTCATGATCATAATATTAATGTTTTCTACCCATTGAGATAAATTAATGTTCATCCAAAAAATGATTTAATATGCTTATCTACGATTCATCCCATCAGCCATGTTTTGCCTTATAATGAGACATTGCCCCAAATATTACCTTAGATGTGTTATCAAGTGAGTTCCCCTATATGTAATGAAGACCTTGCTTGCTCTATTAATGTGTGTAATTATATTAGTTTAGTATGTAATTAATAAGATGTTTTTAATGATTTTAGTAGTTAGATGTCTTTTGATACTTATATTAATTAAGTGTCATTTGTTTCAAGGAGTTACGAATATAAAATACATGAGATACTCCATGAGAGAAATTCTTATGAGCCTAATGATGAAGAAACATCTAATATATTAAGTGACCTAGTAATGCTTAGTCAAATCAGATATGAGCTACCTACCCAAGAGGGTAAACCACAAGTCTCTTACAATCAGCCTGAAGATGAACTCTATGATTTAAAACCAATAAATGAGGAAGATGCAGGATATGTAACTAAAAAATTCTTGTCTAATCTTACTCCCTCTCCAACTAAAAAGTTGATTCAATATTATAAAAATCTTAATGGTAGTAGTATTTATCCCATTCCATCATTGAAGATGATTGAGATTGAAGATGAAGCCAAAGATGATTTAGGTTCTCCACATGAAATAAGTGGATTAGATGGAATAAAAATGGAATAGATCCCACTTATAGATAGCCTTGCATTTTAACCAATTAGCATCAACCTAAAGTACATAGTCATGGAAGGAGGAGGTATGGCAATGAAAATTAAAGTTGAAAGTGCACATCTTCAGTGCATTCATTTGCATAACTCAACCATGGAAGACAATTCTAAGAGATTATTAACATGGGATGAACCATTATCATTCCTCTTTAGAAATAAATATGAAGTCCATGATGTTTCCATAACATCCATGTGAATCAAAAAGCAAATGAAAAGTGACTCAGCTACTAGATGCAATCAAGAATACACCACTTTTAGGTTGGATCTTCCAATCAGTTTGGTATGTATGAATACCTAGACCAATCATTCAATGAAATACAATATATGGGATGAGGTATTTTATAAAACCTATTCTTCATGATTTATGCAATATAGATACAAAGCTAATGTATAATTCTATAGTCCTAATTTTCTTGAGCTACATGAGAAGAACATTGATAAATCTTTATGGGATAGTGTTTTCAAACATAAAGGACAACTTAAACACAAGTATATGTTTCCTTTTCCCTTCTCAAAATACTAAAGAATTAGGTGTCTACCTAGTTCAAGCAAGAACTTTATTGAACATTTCCTATGAATACCTTTTATTTTCCCTTTCATATTTTGTTTTATTTTTCTTTCCTTCTCATCCCTTATTGTTAGTTTAGGTTTTCTTTGTTTTTTTTCAATGTTTTCATTATTGGGTGTGTCTCAATTATTTTTTCCATATGGTCCCCTTGTTAATAAAATAAATGGAATGAAATGTTTTTTCAAGAGTAACATAGGTGGCACTCAAAGATCTTAATTGTAATTTTGCTTAAAAATTCTATGTGAAACTTTTGTGATCATATGGTTCATTTCCTAAATTATAAAGGTCAATTATTCATAATAGAACTTTTTGATTTAGAAAAATTATTGTTTTATTGGAATACATATAATACACTTAATCAAATATATTGGTTCATTATGGTTTGTATTGAGTTGTCATGAACTTTCTAGTTTATTTTTACCGATGGCTTGGTCCCCAACTCTCTATGGATGAATTGCCAAATCTCCTTTTAAAATAATTGAGATAAAATTTAAAATCTAAAGTTATCCTTAAAAGGGTGATCTTATCAAACTTCACCATAGGCTTTTTGGCCTAGTTGTTAATGGAACAAGGCCTTTAGAAGGAACTAGAGGTATCTCTATGAGTTTTATAAGTACCTAGATGGTAGTAGATAAATTCCCACACCACTCCCCCCCCCCCCCCCGATGCTACAATATTAAATATTTCTCCTTCAGTTGTTTTGGACACATGTACATGTGAATGTAAGGAAAATTAATAAATCACTTAATCACACACATATATCTATTTGGTAGGATTTTAACTTAGTATGTCACTTGTTCTTATATAATTTAGTTCCTTTGAATTCTAGTTTGTTCTAAACAGTTGCTTGTAGTTAATTTTTTTTCTTGTTATGAACTCAAATATTCTAGATTATCAAAATACTTAGTTATATTTCCTAGTAGGAGTCACCATTTTTTCTTGCTTACATAACATGCCCCATTCTCAAATTAAAAACAAGGACCCTCTTTTTACTTTGGAGTTTGGTATAATCCCTTTCAGGATTTCATTATGATTTTTGGTTTAAATCTTCCTTCTTAGGAGTCTATTATTCTAGATGTGAATATTTGAAATTTGAATATGCTTCATCACTTTTAATAAGTCGGAATAATAAAATTTTCATCATAAGTGCTTAGTCTAATTCACATCTAGGACTATACTAATTTTAAGTTTTGAATTTGTATAAATTTATTAAGCCTCAACCTATTTTATTCTTGTGTTTTGAAACACATATAAAACTTACTTTTAGACTATTTTACCTTAGGTTGTATAAATGATCTAACTATTTCAGAGTTTTCCATTATTTTTTCTTAGTAGTTTAGTCCATTTTGCATTGATTTGATCTAAATTGGATATAATTTTCCTTTAGTTCATCTTTTTCCTTAGTTAATTTCATTAAAAAATGGACAAAGTTACTTTTAAAGGGCTTTCTCTTGCTATGTTTTTATTCCCCTTTTATTACATTTCAAAAGAATTATCCATTGCTTTTTCAATTAAAGTTGTTGACTATGCCTTTTTATATTATGCCTATAGGCGCTAAAAGTAAATTCTTACTCTCTTTTTATTCAATGTAGCAAATTTATATTTCTCTTGATGGCCTCAATCTATCCAAGAAGTCTTTTTGGACTTAGTTGCTTTCACATTTTTACCTAGAGCTAAGCATCACCTTTTTTTTAATGAGATTTGGCCAATTTCACAAAAGTTTCTTAGACCCATGTGGGAACTTTCCACATATTCAAAAGAGTTTAAACAACTAGTTGATTTCATAAAAGTTTATTGGTGCCATGTATCCCTCTCCTGATTGTCCCTGGCCTATTCAAAAGTCTTTTAAGACTTAATCAATTTTATTAAAGTTTTTTTGTACGGCAATGCCATCAACAACACTCTAAGATAGTATATCAATGGGATGATGCCATATACGTAATCTTACTACTCCACTATCTTAGAGATGTTTGTAGCAATACAATACCTTTGAGATAGTGAGTTAGCAAGATGATGTCATATAGAATCATCCCACTTATCCACTATCCCAAAGATGTTCATGTAGAGTGTAGAGCCTCTAGGCAAGTGGGTGATTGGGATTATGCCACATGATGAAATCCTAATGCCCCACTATCCTTGGGTGGTCCATGCAACTATGAAGCCCAACCAAGCTCTTAGAAAATTGAGATTATGCCACACGTAAAAATATCTCTTCATTTAGGAATGAAAAATTGGCGTGCACTTACAGCTTCAACTAGGGAATAAAAGAGTGAGAAAATGTCACATAACAATGGAAATTATGAAATAAACGTGAAAAGCTAAATCCCATTAGTGAAAATCTGCCCAATGTCAAAGTGGGATCTGTAGAAGGAAAATAGTAATGTAGCAAAGGAATAAGAAGGAGAATATACATGTCAATGGCCTATCAAAGTAAAGAACATGCTTGCTACGTAGTCATTAAATCACTAACTTGAATTTGACATTATGTCTAGCCATCAAAATTGTCAAGAGGTAGAGAATGGATTATGCATCCAATTTAGTTTTTAGAATCAAATTTTAGTCCAACTAAATCATGCATAATATGGGAATAATTATTATGGCCTATTTTTTAGGATTAAACATGAAGCATAAAGTAAAAATATATGCCTTAAAGAGGTGTGGCTCTAACTACATAGGATATGGGCAGTTGATAGTCTTGATGCAATCTCAATTGCATTCCCTTGCATGAATTAATTCTTTATTTGATCCATCATGGTTCCCAATATTTCCATGATGTAATTGAGTGGGATTAAACCTAGTGGACCTCAAGTGGGCTTTCCACGTTGATGATTGTTGAAATTACTCCATTAGTGGGTGAATTCAAATTTTAATTTGAATTCATATTTTGAACTCTTCAGGCCTATGTTCCTATATAAGATTGACTCTTTAAAGTAATAAATGCTAGTATTTTTAGGAATAAGAAGAGGATTAGAGGAGACTACACCTAGCTTGCTCCTTTGAGATTAGAACATTGAGTAATGGACTAGTAATTTTCTTTCATGCTTTTCTCTAGTTTATAGAATCATTTTTTGACTTGAGGCTATTTAGAAGCTGAGTCTATAACTCACTGAGAATTTGATGAATCCCAAATTATCCTTAATAGAAACATATTTATTTGAAAGATTTTCCATTTTATATACTTGGTTTATGCATGTATATGGTGATTTTGTTTTCCTTTTTGTCTTTGCTACTTCATTCCATAGACTCTTTCACCATCCTTAGTTGGATTTGTGATAGGTTTGCCTCAACTAAGGACTAGTTACTCAAAGATTCATCTACTCAATATAACTAGGCTAGCAGATATTATAAAGTGGGATCTTATTATCTTTCTCTCTGACCTTTTCTCTTTTTCCTTTTTTATTAGTTTGTTAGATTAGATTAGTTTAGTTTTTTAATTTTAATATGAATCTAATTCTTACCTTGATTTCATGCTCTTTTGCCTATTATTTTTTATGCACTATTAAATCCATGCAATAAGCATGTCTCTTTGAATAAGTTATTCATTCATAGTTATATGATTATGATGGTTTTCTATGCATTATATATTCTCATTTAATTCATATGAAATCACTTTAAATACACATTACCCTTGATATGATATGGTCACAATGAGCCAACTGGGTTACCTTGCATACCAAGACCCTAGGGAGATTTACTTACACAAATATCCTTTCAGGAGAGAAAGGGCCTAACAACCTCTACCTAAGTCAGCATGTAAAAATACCTCAAAACAATTGTGACCATTTATTTTTTAGAAACTAACTATCTCAGCTTAGAGAAACTCCACCAGACCTAGCCAATGATACTTTGATATAATATTTTTCTAGGGATGATATAACTCATTAATTATGGGAAAGTGTTAGTAGGGATATGTCAAACATAAGTCACACACATAATTTTGTAATATAAGTAATAAAAAAGTGTATGACATAATGTATTTTGTATTGGGAATGATATAATGTAGGACATTAAAGCACATGGAAGTTTAATAGTCCATTTTATCCTAAAGATGATTGTCATGAAAGTAAAGAGTCTTAGTACATCCATAGAATATTATTGCTAATATAATAATAAATTGATAAATACCATTTATTGATATCTATTACATTAAAATTCAATCTTTTATTTTACAAAAATAAAGTGTATATATGTGTGTGGGGGGGGGGGGATGTTAGTAGGGATATGTCAAACATAAGCCACACACATAATTTTTTAATATAAGTAATAAAAAAGTGTATGACATAATGTATTTTGTATTTGGAATGATATAATGTAGGACATTAAAGCCCATGGAAGTTTAATAGTCCATTTTATCCTGAAGATGATAGTCATGAAAGTAAAGAGTCTTAGTCTCTTCACAACAACATATATATATATATATATATATATATATATATATATATATATATATATATATGTTGTTGTGAAGAGACTAAGACTCTTTACTTTCATGACAATCATCTTCAGGATAAAATGGACTATTAAACTTCCATGGGCTTTAATGTCCTACATTATATCATTCCAAATACAAAATACATTATGTCATAGACTTTTTTATTACTTATATTAAAAAATTATGTGTGTGGCTTATGTTTGACATATCCCTACTAACACTTTCCCCTCCCCCCCCACACACATATATACACTTTATTTTTGTAAAATAAAAGATTGAATTTTAATGTAATAGATATCAATACATGGTATTTATCAATTTATTATTATATTATCAATAATATTCCATGGATGTGTAAATATTACTTGAATTAATTACATCTTCATGACAACTGAGTGTTCTTTGTTTACTATTAATAACTGAACTCTCTTAATGATAAAAGCATTAATAAATACACATATGTTAATGGTGAACATGAGTAAGTCTTTACATGTTAATTTTAAATGAAAATAACCATAAATTGTCTATAATTCCTCTAAGTATTCATAGTCTTGTCACAACACTATATACTACAACAACTAATATATACTAGTGGGTGGTTCCAAGGACTACTAATAACAATTAGGGTAAAAAAAATAGAAGCACATACTATATGGTACCAAGATGTAATATATATGCAAGTATTGATAAAAAAATTATGATAACAAAACATACATGTAATAATAGTATTTATATATCAATGTATAGTTGTTAAATGTAAATGATAATTAGTTATGTCTAATCAATGAAAATCACCTCTATATAGTAAGAAAAAAGTATAAATATTTCATTGTATGGATTTTATCATTTGAGATTAATGAATAGTATATATATATCCTTTAACCACATATAACATAAATATATTTAATCTCATATAATTAGAGTATACCATAAGAACATGTGGAAAACATGAATTTATATACTTATTACATAGGTAAATAAACATGATATGTATCATATGACCAAGGTAAAGGATATTTTTAATTTTTATTATATGTATGTTTTTTTTTAATTTTTACATTGAAATCAAAAAGTAATATATGTATAATTTATTGTACAATAATAATGTATTAGTGATAAATTAGATGTAGTTAAGCATAACTAGTGTATAATTTATCTCAAAGTATAATGACCTAATCACGAATAGTTATTTGTGACATACTAAGTGTCAAATATATCATATCATAGGTGAGTAGGAAACTAAATTATAAAATTATATAGTCACCATGGAGATTAGGATAAAAATATGACAACACTTTCAAAGAACTGGAGGTTGTAGTCCAAATAAATATATGTAGTGGAACTATGAATATGTAATATCAATCTCAAGTAGGACATGATTAGGTATAAGGAGTCATATGTATGTGTTAAAATAAAAATAATCAAGATTCATGATATAAAATAAATAAAATTTAAGTAAAAAATGTAAGCAAAGGTGTCACAAACATATAAATAATGAAATATATATATGTTGAATCCCATGTTATGCTACATGAAATACTAGTCCATATGTTGGGTAACGCAAGGATCCCCCACATATATCACCATTTAATAGATTACCATTGTCAGAATAAAAATATTTAGTACATTGGTATTTATAATTATTCTCATATTTTTTATTTTGAAACATCCTCAGTAGGTTGACTTATTTGTTAATAATACACTTTGCTTTGAAAATTTGGCAATCTAGTATAATCTAGTTTTTATTGATGAGTTCTTGAATTTTGTCCCTTATATCAATGCATTAAATTATTTAATGACCTATAATAGCATGATTATAATAAATACATTCACATTGTAATATTTTAACCTATAACCTAGAGTGAATTCATAAATAAGAGGTAACTCAGTCAAATTATTATCTAATAAACTCTTTAATATGTCATATTGATTTTGATTTTATTTTCAGTTTGACTCGAGATAAGTCTCATTATATATGTTATTTATTTATTAAACCTAGTAGTATATGTGTACATAGTATGCATATGGATATGATAAATGTTTAGATTCTTAAGAGGTGAGGTATGGACCTTATGCCAAACTAATCCTTATTATACAAAGTTGATAACCATAACACCAAGATAAGTAGATGATTTGTACGTTGTGCCAAGTAGATTATTTTTTATAGGTTCTCTAAGACTTTTGATGAATTTATGTTTCCATTCAGGATTATATAGTTGATAAATTAAGGAGTCTATATGAAAATTAAATATTAAAGCATAATCACACATATCCTCCTTTTGAACTTGTTTAAGATATTGCATGTTATTTGTTGTTTTTTATAGGTCCATTTTTGGTAATGTATTTATCTAAAAATGTCTCTTATAAGCATATAATTAATGTAGGGAAACATTAGGTAAATCAAATAATTATCTAGGGACTCACCACCCAATGTGCTAGGAAAAAAATTAAGATTCACCCACAATGTTCACAATTTATTATAGATACAAATATTTCATAAAAGTGACCTTGAGTGTGCCCATGACCATATAATAACTAGAAATTTGGAACAACTAAGTCATGATTGAGAGGTATGTCAAGCACATAATTTTAAATAATATTGGAATAAAAAACATTATCCATGACCATAGCATTATAAGCCTCTTGATTAAGTTAAATATTTTACAGTTGTCTTTATAAGTTACATATATTATGCATCATAGCCACTATCTCATATGTAGGAATGTGTTGATGCCTGAATATGTATCATAGGTGCCTAGAGTGTTCAAGAACCCTTCTCATTTTAGAATTCTAAGAATTTAGTGCATGAGTTTTAGGTTGTGATAATCCTATTATTATTGATGGGGGAGTTCTTAGAGCTAAGAGCTAATTTTAATTTTTGAGCAATTAATATAAGTAATGAATTATGCAAAGTTTGTCCAAATTTGTGTCTTTAATTATCCTAGCTTTTCACTCACTTGTTTATTCTAATTTATAGATTTTAATGGTTCTTATGAATTTTTGGTGTGTACATTTAAATGCAGATATGTTAATCTGTGTCAATGCTAGGTTAATTGAAAGTATTTAGGTTAATTTTGTTTCTTACTCCTCTTGAATTTTGGCTAATGTTGTTTGCTTGCAGAGGTAAATCTTTAAAGTGAACTTAATTCTTATTTTCATTATTTCACACCACTTTTAGATGTTTTCTTGATGTTTGATAGGATATAAGATTATGCTAATTCATATCATAGATTGGTTAAGTGCATCTAGATGATATTTGAACTTTGTCATGATACCTAAAATAAAGATCAATAACATCTCTTATATGCATTACCTTTCCTTTTACTCCCTTTTTAACCAAATTACCTTAGTATAAAATTATTTGTAAATACCCATCTTAGATTAGTATTTAGATTAATTTTTGATCATAATTCATAGTTCTTAGCACATCATACTTCATATTTTTCATAGATCAACTATTTGGCCATGGTGGCTCCCAACCACCAAAAACTATAAATATTATGAAATAGTCCAATTAGTGAAGCTCCTCTTATTGATGCCTGAATATGTATCATCGATGCATAGAGTGTTAAATAACACATCCCATTTTAGAATTATAATAACTTGGTGTAAGAGTTTTAGGTTGTGATAATCCTATTATCTATTGATAGAATAGAGGCAAAGCAAGTAGACTATTTCATAATATTTATAATGTTTTTTGGTTGGGAGCCACCGTGGATAAATAGTTGATCTATTTAAAATATGAATTATGTTATGCTAATAAATATGAATTATGATCAAGAACTAATATAAAAAATAATCTAATATGGGTATTTACAATGAAGATTAAGCTAAATTAATTTGGTTAAAAAGGAACAAAAGGAAAGGTAGGGCAAAGAAGAGATGTTATTGATATTTTTTCCAAGTATCATGACAAAGTTAAAATATCATCTATGAATGCACTTAACCAATGTATTCTATGAAGTAACATAAGCTCAAATTCTATCACAAATCAAACAAATATCAAAGGATTGTGTTTAATAATGCAAATAAAAATCAAGTTCACTTTAAAGATTTACCCCTACAAGAAAACAACATTAGCGAAAATGAAATGAAATTAAAGACTTTCAATTAACCTAGCATTGGAACAAGTTAACAACTTTTCATTCAAATGTACACAGTAAAAATTCATAATAACCATTCAAATCTATAAATCAAAAAAAATGAGAGAGAAGCCAAGATAACAAAAGACATAAACAAATTTGGACAAACTTTGTAGAATTATTTTCTTATATTAATTGATTAAAAGTTATAATTATCTCTCTACTCTAATAACTCCACCCCCCTTTTTTACAATTGACAATGCTTCTTTTTATAAAATGCAAGGAAGCATATTAGTTAGTTATATCAAAAGTACAAGTGTTAGGATAGTTGTCCTTTCCACAAGTGTTCTAGAATACATGAGACTTTCCCCAATGGACTGACCTATATGAAATTCACTTTACAAGTTGAGTATGACTTTATAAAAGAATATTCCTTTTTAAAACATATACAAGCTTAATTACAAAAAACAATATTCCTATCTTAACTAACTGGGAGGCCCTTGTGATGATACAATTTTTTACTTTCCCTACAGAATCTTCATTTTATAATATTCTTCATTGATGAGTTGGATATCAATGATGGGTCTCATGAAAAACTCCTTATATTGATCTTCTAGGCTCTTGAGATCCCTCTCATCTTTTTCCAAAACTTGTTTGATGCCACTGACATCTCCTATTTTCTCCTCTAATGACAAAATTAGGCCCATGCCCTTATTATCAACCCCTATTTTCCCTTATCCTTGGATCCTTACTTCTTGCATTAATTCAATAGTTTTGTGCTTGAAATCCTCATCAGTAATTAGACCTAAGGGGATAAGTGTGGTAGTCTCTTTAATCAATCTATCCAAAATGTGTAATATTTTATCTTCCTATTATTTGAGGTCCTTAGAGATGTCCTCCATCTACTTGGACTAGCTATTTATGCCCTTGATATTATCAATTAATATGGTCATATCCATATTTAGGTGGGCTAGGCTAACTATCCTAAATTTATTGATTTGATTTTTAGTCAAGACCTTGATCAAATCCTTTACTTGATAGCTCTAAGCCTACCATTATACAACTTGTCCTATAGCTTTAGTATTTTTTTTAATTATTACATCATGCTTGGTTCTAACTAAATTAAAGAATTGAATAAATTAGTCATGGTGCCTTAAAATTATCTATACCTATCTTCTTGAATTGATAAGATAACTTGCTCTTTTAGGTTCTTGTTTTGTTATAAGATGCCTTTAATCATTGTCTGTAATTGATCTATCTAACCCTGAGCCTCTTCAAGGACATTTTTTTAAAATATTGGATATTCACCAAGCTTTTGTCCCCCAACTAGGGTCAATTCAACAAAGGGTTCCACTTTTATGAATGTGAATTCCTCTCCACTAAAAATGGATTTCATCTCAGTTACCCTTTCTAAAATTGTAGTGGCTGGGTCAAACTTGACACCAACTAAAGACTCTATCACTTTGGGATTTGGGGTCTCTACTTGTGTTATACTTGATTTTACTAGATCAGACATTATTTTATCTTCCTCCTTTTGCAATACAACTATCCATGGTTTTGTTTCATCAATCACTAGAATGTTGGTTGTTTGAACCAATGCCCAAGGATGGGGCATGGTAGGTACCTTCTAAAATTTTTCATAGATGAACCATTCAGGAATGGCTGGTTCCTAAATTAAGTTTTCCTCACTAAAGAGATTAACTTCACTCAAAGGATGAGTGAAGGTCACCTTGGGATTCTTAGCCTTCAAAGGGATAATGGCCAATTAAGCTTTTCTTTTAGGGGGTCTATAGGAACTGTGTCCAATACTTCCTTCCCCTTTTATTTTTAAGATACCTCCATTTCTTCATCCTTAGCCTCATAACTTAATTATTGTAATTTTAGAGAATCTTGAATTGTTTCACTAGGGTCTAGTGCTACTATGTGGATTACCTCCACCAGTGATCCCTTCTCCTATACTTGAATTAAGGAAGATACAATTTCACCAGGCCTTATCTCTTTTTGCCTTTGCTAAAGTTATGTTTCAGGTATAGATTGTATTTATAATTGGGTTATTGGTGGTTTATAAGATGTGACACTCAACAAATGGTACTACCTTGGCCCCAATTGTCATTTGTCATCATCTCCTTGTTTCTCTCTCTACATTTTGGACTCTAGATTGATGTACATTTTCAACATGAAGGTGACCTCAGAGAATGAAGATGCCTTTGTATATAAAGGGTCAAAAGCACCATGTTGATGATCATAGGGCACATTGATTCCCTTAGCTTTCAAGTGTTTTTTAATCTTTCCCTATTAATCCCACTATCTTAGATCATCCATTTCAAGGTTAAAGGAGGTCATGTGTTTGGAAGAAACCTTAATATTATCCCATTATGTAAAAATGTCTTTCCAATGTTTAATGGGAAGCTATGAAGTAGTCCCTTCCTCTTTTTTTTGTATAAACCATCTATTTCATTGCATAATTGGTAAGCCACCTCATGTTCAACTAACTTTTTTGGCACATGTACTAGTAATCTAAGAGGAGTGCATTGGGTTCCTTCAAACTTGATGATTATGCAATCTAGATACAACTAGATGTCTCCCATGGCCTCAATTGACTTTTTGGTCAAGGGGATGACTCTTGGCATTAGATTCCCAGTTATGGCCTCTTATATGGATGCGTAAACATAGTCACATATGAATTGGATATGGTCCTTGTATTTGAATATATACAATTTTGAATAATATTGGAAGACTATCTATGTCCCATCAAGTTACCATTATCTTAAGTTGGGGACCTTTGTGGTAGAAATCAAGGCATCTAAGAGGTATGATATCACGTATAATTCATTCTTGGTTTTCTTCTTAACTACAAATATCTACCTACTCAAATAAATGCTGACCACTTTACCAAAGGGAGGGGTGAGTTGTTTCTCCACCATTAAATAGACTAAGGACCCCCAAATCTTGTCCACATATGTGGTGGTTGGAATTCCACATAACCTATTCATCAAAGTCATGATTATTATAATCTTAGGTCTAAATTAAAAAATTGGAATGTTCCCATTGAAATATGAAAGTACCTAATTTTTAGAATATAACCATAGGGAAAGGATGGTCTTCAAGTCATTTCCCTTAGCCCAATTATTGAGTGTGGTTTGATCTATTTGGGGTTTGAGTAGCTTATAATAATTTCCAAATTCTATGTTAGATATATAAGATATATTTTTATGAGTATGCTCATTGAATGACATGACCTTATATATTTTAGCATCTCTAAAAATAGGAGAGATAATGTCTATACAATGCAATACCTTAGGTTTTATTGTGGCATAATGGAGACCCATCATTTTAATGGTAACTATGTCATAGCAAATCCTTCTCATTGACATGTTCTTATCCTCTTCTCTCATGATGGGTTGTTGGTTCTTAGTAGTCTAGAACAAAATTGATTAATTATTTCCCCCAATATTCAATGTTATGGCATCAAATTTCTTATCCCTGAAAACTCTTCCTTTTACGTTTGAAGTTAGATAGATCTCTAAATCTTCTCTAGAGACCCTTTTTAGGCTGTCATGGTTATAATTTCCTCAAAATTGTTTACCAGAAGTCTATAATTCAATTTTGGATCAGATTGTCTTTGCTTAGATGATAATCCAATCTTTCATATCTTCATTATGATGATCATAGGGTCAAAGTATGACTTCTAGATATGATAGGGTTTTTTTAATGTCCCTTATAGTTTTTTAATGGTGGAAACTATTTGAACTTATGCAAACTTCATAGCTTAGATTGGTCTTAGATTTTTGTATTTATACATTTACATTTCTAGTGTCCTAAAATCTCTAACTTTACACATCAAGCTTACATGGATTTGATGTTGCATCACCATGGCATCCCCGTGGTCCTTTAATGAAACTTTGCTCGTTAATATGTAAAAAAGTGACCATTTTTCTTTGAAAATCCCACATTAATCTTGCTCCATTGGATCATCCATGCACGAATCAATGTGGACCATTGATCTTAGTCCAAGAACTTGAATGCCATTGGTTACTCATTACATTTCTCATGGTTATGAAACTTTTCAATTTTGCATTTGCCCTAACTTTTCAACATTGACTATGTGTCATTGTTCCCAACTAAATGAATAATGGATCTCCATTGATCTAGATTTACCTTATTGTATATTCTATTATGTGGGCCATTGATTGAATTGTGTACATGTGAACACATATTATTGATATTCAAAAATATGCTCAAGATTTAATTTGGTGGCCCATAATAATGTCACGAGTAGTCTCTACATTTGTTCTTGAATTTTCAACATTTGTTGTGCACCATATGATCATATTTATATGAACAAACATGGACCATTGGATCTTGAACCATAGGGTTGGATATCATTGACTACTCAATTATCTTTGGCTATGAGTGTGACACTTTTCACCTTCTCACTTGTCTTGGTACTCCATTAAATTCTTGAGTCGATAAGTGTCATTAGATGAATTCTACATGAGAAAATTCATGTGATTGATCCTTGGAATATGTTCAAGCTTTAACTTAAGGTTAAGGTCTTTAGCTTTAATCTCACACCATTGGATCTTGATCATCTAAGTAAATATAGACCATTGATCCTTTAAATAAAAATGATGTTTAAGTCAGTGCTTGGGGAACATAAAATTTAAGCTAAATTCTTATACTAATGTTTTTATTCATATTAATAAACATGAATAAATATTTTAAATAAAGTCTTAAGCTAAGTTTTAAAACATGTTGAAGGGGACACCATAAAATAAAAGACCCAGCCTAAGATTTTTATTAATAAATATGATAAACCTTAGGGTAAGGGTTTACTCTAAGATTTATAAAAAAGAAACCATGCATTAGTTAGGCCATGCCACTAATAAAATAGACCAGGAGGTCATAGGATACAAAGGGACCGAGCGTAAGAGTTTTATAATTTAAATGTTCTCGTATAAACTATTCTCAGCAAATTTGAATTCAATTCAGAGGGAATGAGCCAGGGTAATTGTATTTAGGGTTTTAAACTAACCATACATGAATTTAACTTGATTTCAAAAGAACAAAGGATAGTAAAAGATAAAATCCTTATTAAATCATAAAAACTAGACATTGATTATTTTAAATGGACTTCATTGGAGTTGTGACTTAAAACATAAAGACCAAATGTTAGAAACTTTAGAAGGGGAGAAACCATCATCTGACAACATGTCTATTAATCCAAATGAGAGTTATGACTAATGTGAAACATGTTATGTATATTATGATCAATTGAAAATTTAATTTTGAAGTAAAAATTTACACAATTTGACACAAGGATCCCCATTTATTATAAATTGTAATATGTTAACATCAATAAATGGTGAATTCTAGGAGAAACATAGAAATATGTTAGAATCCAGAGACTCTAGTTTAGATTAATAATTAAGCTACTTATTCTATTCAATCAAACATATTATTAAGATAAATTTATGGTTAGAACAAATCTTGAAAATGTAGAATTCAGATCAAACATCAAGACATAGCCATGTTATGTGTGTCCTTTAATTCCACTTACTAATTACCCTAAGATTTGGAGAATAACTTCTATGTTCATGACTTTAATCATTAACACTAACTTTTATCATGTTTTGATATTAATAAGATCCATGTTTTAGCTTAGGGGAGGGTTAGGCATTAATTTGTTACTAACTAGGCATTAATAGCCCTGATAGAGATGCCTTTAGCTCCACTCAAGGACTTGTTCCACTACCAACTAGGCATCCATAGCCCTGATGGAGATTACTAGAATCACCTTTGCTCAAAAATCTCTTGACTTTTATAATAAGGTTCTTATTTTTTGTATTTTCAAGTCATTTTGACTTTTTATCAAAGGTTGGGAACTAGGCTAGCTAGGTTTAGGGATTTTGTCAAGTTTTTAGTCTTTAGATAATCATCTTTGGTTGTAAACTTTGTCTTAGACAATTAATGTTTTTTAAGTGCAAGTATGATTGTATCTTAAAAATATAGTATGTCACCCTACATGTTTAATCCCTCTTAGAACCAAACTCTAATCATAACAAAGTCTATAATCTCAATGAAAAATTAACCCATTCATTATTACTTAATAGTTTCTTTAAACTATAAAATTAATCTCATATTTAAATAACCCATGATCAACCAATGCTGAGAGAACATACCTGCATTCATGAACTATAAGGTTTATTTGAGTAATCAGATGAATCTTGAGCTGAAGAATTATCTAAAAGGACTTATTAGGATCAAGGAACAAAGTAGAGAAAGAAAACACACAAAGAATAAATCAAACAAATAGAAAGTAGGGAAATAAAAAAACAAAAATATACAAACATATGCATAAACAAAGGGCAAGAAGGAAATAAAAGAAAGAAACTAAACAAGCCTATCTACACTAACTCTAACTAGTCTTACAGTCACTCCATGAAGACCCTATGTGGGATAGATGAGAAGTAGTATTTGAGGTATTACCTATTTTTGGGTAGTGTGAACTCTACTCCCTATAATTATTTCATCTTAAAGGTGTTGTCTTGAAGTAGGGACCTATCCACTAAGGTGTGAACTTCCCATGTTTACCCGTAGGCTCAGATGCCTTGTCCCAAAGAATAACTAAGTCTCCTTGCTTGAACACATTTATTTTTGAACATTTATCAAACCACATTTTGAATTTTGTTTGGTACAATCCTCTTCTTTAGCATCTTCCATATGTATAATTTCCAACAACCTTAAACCTGTAAATTCTTGGTCCTCTTCCATGTACTATTGCATGACCCTGTATGTTGGCAACTTGAGGGTGATGGGGAAGATTAGTTCTTGAACATAAACTAGAAATAATGGTAATGATTTGAGAGCTTATTTGATTATATTTATATCTACCCAAAGGGTATACTTAATTAGCTTATGCCATGTTGTAGGTTTATCAATTGAAGACTTCTTTATAGCCTTCATCAAGTTCTTATTTGTTGACTCAGATACTCCATTACCTTGAGGATAATAGTTTGATGATAACTTGAGGATGATGCTATTATAATATGTCCATTCTATCATCTCTATGGATATATAAGAATTTCCATTATCACAAACTAAAGATATAGGTGTTCTAAACTTGGTGCATATGTTTTATTCTAAAAATTTGATCACCTCTTCAGTCTTGTACTATTTAGTCACCATTACCTTAGACCATCTAGTTTATTACGTGATAGTAGTTATAATGTACTTGTGACCATTACAATAATTTGGGTTAATGAACCCCACAAAATCCATGCCCTATTGGTAAAAGGGTTTATCAATCATTACTAGTCTTAGTGGCATGGTTTCCTTAGGCTCTTTGGTGTTGAAGAATTGACATGAATGGCACTCTCTCACATTATTTTGAGCATCCTTGAAGATTGTAGTCTAGTAGTAACCAACCATTAATATTTTGTATGTTATTATCCTTCTAGATGGATGTCCACTTCCTAGTTTTTCATGAAAGGTGTTCTTGATCTCAACTACTTTACTCTTGGAGACACATCTCAGGTAAATGTATTTAAATTTATTTTAATACAAAACTCCATCCTTGATAAGAAAGTGAGTTAATTTGAGCGTTAGGGCCCTCCTTTGTTCTTTACTTAACCCTATAGGATAATAACCATTGATTAATAAGTGGATAATGAGATCATACTAATCATTAAGTCTAAAACTTTATTGCTTTACCTACATACAACTTTTATTGGGGTTAGTATTGGAAATTAATTGATTTAATTCCTAACATCTTACCAATTTAGCATTCTTCATCTCATTGTCATATTAGTGGAGTATAGACATCCAATTATCTCTCTTTTTTCCTATTTCATTTTGAATTAGCATGAGTTTGGTGGTAGGGTCTAGTAGAATGGTATAGACCTTATTCGTAAGGATATAATGCCTAAACTTTTTTATTTCCTTAAACAAATCACATGTTTGTCAATCAAAGAGTAGTTTAACTTAGAATTTGCAATGTTAGGGATCATACAAGATATTGGATGATCACATTTATCCATGTTCTGAGTTAAAACTATAGCTATTGTATGATCTAAAAAAATGAGTAAAGATAAAAATCTTTAGTGAAGTATAGACTTACCAGTACATGGGCATGTATAATTGCCTCCTTGATGTCCTTGAAATCCTTCTTTATCTCTTCATTCCAAGTGATCTTAGCCTCTTTATTCAAAATTTCATTCAAAGGTTTCACCATTTATGTACAACTATAAATAAAATTCCTTATAAAATTTAATCTACCTAAGAATGACTTTAATTCCTTCCTACTATTATGGGGATCTATATTAGATATTGCATTTACTCTATTAGGGTTTAATGAGATTCCATCCTTAGTGATAACATGTCCTAATATTTTTCCCTTAGTAACGCATAAAATTATTTTCTTTGGGTTGAGAGAAATCTCATACCTTCTACATCTATCAAATATCTTTTGTAGGTGCATAATTTTATCCTTCATGTTCTTATAAAAGATAGTTATATCATCCATGTATATAATAATACACTTTCCTATAAGACCCTAGAAAGCATGATCCATATACCTTTGTAAGGTTGACCCTGCACTTATCAATCCAAAAGGCATTCTCTTGTAGGAAAACATGCCCCACTTGATAGTAAAAGTACTCGTCATCCTATCTTCCTGATTTACTAGCACCTAGTTATACCCTAAAAATCCATCAAGAAAAGACATCATGGTAAATCTTGAAATAATTTATGTTACTTGGTCAAGAGAACATATGGGTTAATTATCTTTCTTAGATGCTCTATTTAGATTCCTAAAATCAAATTATAATATAATTTCACAATTTTTATTGACTAGGAATAAATTAGCAACCCAAGTGGAATTCCTAATGGGAAACACAATCTTGGCATCCAGGAGATTCTTGACCTCTTTGTATATTAATGGTTCTAAGACCTAGTTAACAGGACTTTGGTTTTGTCTAAAAGGTTTTTAGTTTCATTTTAAAGGTATGGTATGAGTTATGACCTTTGTCTCAAAGAAATTTAGGTCATCATAAGACCATGTTATGATATCTTTATACTTGGTCAACATTTCTTTGGCTCTTTTGGACTAAATGCTTATATAGGTCCTACCAATATTAACTAGCTAAGTTTGATCTTGAAATATAAGGTCAATTACATTATAATCCTTCACACTTACTTTGGGAGTCTTGGTAGCCTCAGCTAATCTATTAGAGTCAAAGATTCTTTCTAAATCTATCATGCCTTTGGGGATCTTATTGACATTTAACTAAATGACCTTATCATCAAGTTTTGTTTAATTGTTCTCACCATAAAGGAGATTGGGTTCATCAAAAATATGACCTTTAAACACTCTTGAACTAGTATTAAATTCTATGATCTGTTGATCATCACTGAATACCTATAAGTGGTTGACATTATCTAGCACTGAGGGACATTGGATCAATTCAATTGTAAGGTTTTGTAACTTAGAACTTTTATTGGGCATAAGGTTGGATGTAGCTGAAGTAAGTTCATCAACAACCGTGTTTTATTTCCTAGGGATTGACACAATGTTGAAAGCATCAAAACATTTAATTAAGTCCCACACTCTAAATTTATACTTCTTGAGATATGATACATTACATTGATATTTACTCTAGACCTGATTGACCACTAGTTTAGAATCACCATAAAAATAATAGCTCCTAAGCCTCATGCTTGATTACAAATTATAATATAAGAATAAGTGCTTCATACTTAGCCAAATTATTAGCGCATGAAAATTGAAGTTTGTAAGAGTCATTATACTCTTTCCCAATGGGATTGACTAAAACCAATCCTACACCAAAACCTAATTTACATATAGAACCATCAAAATAAAGTTTCCATAATCCAATCAAATCATGATAAGTTTTAGAGTTACATACTTTTGTGGTGTTAAGAGTGTAAACACTAAGATCTTCATTAACCATGATAACCTTCTTATTAATTTCATTGTACTCAGTGATCATATGCTTCATTTTAGGCTCTATTTTTATCCTAATTTAGTTGGGGAATCCCTTCCAAGGTAACCACATATGTGAACAATATATCGACATATAACCATTCAAGATCCTAGTCCAGTTTCTACTCAATAACGTCATATAAGCATTAGGTATGTCCATTATTTGGATATTAATAAACTGTTATATCCTTGGCTTTGAGGTAATCTACATGTCCACATTCAATAATTCACTAGTCACTTTGAATATTTATTTATCTAATTGAGTTACCACTCTATCAAAGTTAATGGGTGTCAAACCTAATTGTTCACAAAACCCTTAGACATAATATTTGTAGATGCACCAGAATCCATAAATAATTATACATATTATTACCAAATATTCTGACTATAAGTATGAAAGGAGAGACATCTACCATAATTTTGTGTATTGTAACATTAGCATGTGTATATTTTTAAGGATTACCAAGATTTTTAGACAAAGATTCTAACAACAAATACCTCTATTTAGTAATCTATGTCAACTCATGCAAGGTAATGTTATCTTCGATCATTTTCATGTCTTCTACTATGTTATACCCAATCCTATTGTAAGAATTAGATGTATCAACATTGGGCTTAGATTTACTTCCCTTACAAGGTTCTAGATTGTTGATTTAGGTTGTATTAGGAGGGGTCTCAAAGTTATTTGTAGGAGTTGAAGTTGTCAATGGTGTTTTTTTTCTCCCAATTTATTAGAGGATAAGTATTCTTTAGAAATTACTAAAAAACATGAATCTATTAAGGGATATCCTCAAGATCATTATCCTCTTAGAAAGGGAACTCAAATGTCTCCACCATGAGATTTGTATCAAAAGATCTAGTTGACCTTGAAGATCTTGATATGCCTACATCACAATACTTATTAGGGAAAACCTCAAAAGTATCTAGTTCTTCTTGGAATGCTTCAAAAACATTACAAAATTCAAAATAGTATATTTCCCCATCTTAAAAGTGTAATTAACTCTACAATAGTTAGGTAAATCAACGTCAATAAGATTTATATTAGGCACATTCTTATTGTTGTGGTAACTACAATTCTAAAATCTATCAGTGGGATTATTGAACATTTGAAAAGAGAAATTCCTACAAGATCTCTCTCTAGTATTGCTTACTTGATTTTACAACTGAAGGAATTCAATGCTAAGATTTCAAACCATCTTGAGGATAGTATCACTCTCATTATTTGGGGCCTTGGAATTATTAAATTGAGTATTAGCATTAGATGTAGGTGTTAAAGTTTTTTGATCTTGTGGATGAGATTCATTATTAGCATTATTTAAGAATCCTAGGTTTTGACAATGAACAACATTTCTCAAAGGTAGTTGGTTCATGATTGAAAGTTCTATGTCAGGCTTATTTTGGTTAGAATTGGTAATAGCATTTAGAATGGGTAAATGTGGATTGGTGTTAGGAATGGAGTATGCAAATTGTCCTTGGGGTTACATCTAGTCATTAATGATCACAACCTTAGCATAAGATAAATCTAATGTGTTCATCATCCCAACAAATCTTTTTATAAACATAGAAGTCATAAGATCCTAGGAATCCATGTAGATTTCCAAGGCGAAAGACTCATTGGGTATATAAGGGGATATGGTCCTACTAAATTTTCTTTATAAACTTTCATTCAAGGATCTTATGGGTTCATTTATATCCCCTTTTACTCTGGTGAATTGCTTGTATAGGATATAAGGCCTAATGATTTTACCAAATTGGTCAATAAAAACATTGTTAAAATCAACCCAACTAGTAATGTAATTTTCAAATAGGTTTAGAAACCATTCATATGCAACATATTTAAAAGTAAAAGGATATAATATACATTCTACATATTCATGAGTTACATTCAACAATCTTAATGTAACTTTGAAACTCTCAATGTGTCCTTCAATTGTTATAATGCCACTAGGACTAAATGCTGGCAAATACTTTAAAAGTTTGTACTTACCTTTGTCTTACCTAGTTCTCCTATGAAATTCTAATGAAATTAGAGGTTCTCTAGTATTTAAACATGACCTTGTACTAATTCTTGGTAATTATAGATTATGGGATTTGAATCCTATTTTAAATATGATGTGTCAATCTTATCTTTGTAGGTGACAATGATTATACTTGCATATTAAGTAAATTTCTCAAAGACTTATATAAAGGATGACAAAGGAAATCAATATTTAACTAAGTTAGCTCAAATATGTATCCAAATACATATGTATGATTGATATTTACACATTGAAGCTCAAATAAACTCAAATTATCAAAAGGATCTATCAATCTTTGACAATCACCAACCTCAAACCTATAGAATTGACAAAGCTTGAGACATATTTACCATAATTAATCATATACCTTTTAAATATCATCAATCTTTATCTAAAGTAAGCAAGAGATGGGTCTAAGACTATAAATATCAATTATATTTACATAATTGAACAAATATTGACACAATCATGTAAAGGTTACACCAATATTTGAACACAATTCACAAAAATGAGCAAAGATACTTTAGATCTACAAATATCTAACTAGCCCTCCTTGTAGTTCCAACAAAGCTCCTCTTGTTGATTCTTGAATATGTATCAAGGTACCTAGAGTGTTCAAGAACACTTTTAATTTTATAATTTAGTGCATGATTTGAAGGTTGTGATAATCTTATTATATTGATGGAATAGAGGCAAAGCAAGTGGATTGTCTCATGATATTTATAATGTTTGGTGGTTGGTAATCACCATGGCTAGATAATTGATCTATGCAAAATATGAAGTATGTTATGATAATAAATGTGAATTATGATCAAGAACTAATCTAAAGACTATCTAAGATGGCTACTTACAATGAAGACTAAACTAAATTAATTTAGTTAAAAAAGGAGCAAAATGAAAGGTAAGGCAGAGAAGAGATGTTATTGACATTTATTATAGGTATCATGACAAAATTCAAATATCATCTAGGCATGCACTTAACTAATGTGTGATATGAAGTAGCATAATCTCAAATCCTATCAGACATCAAGCAAACATCTAAGGATGGTGTGAAATAATGCAAATAAGAATCAAGTTCAATTTAAATATTTACCCTTTTAAGAAAAAAACATTAGCCCAAATGCAAGAAGAGTAAGCAAATGAAATGAACCTAAAGATTTTTAATTAACATATCATTGTCATAAGTTAACATCTTTGTATTCAAATACACACACCATAAATTCATAAGAACCATTCAAATGTAGAAATCAAAATAAACAAGTGAGAGAGAAGCTAGGATAACAAAAGACATAACAAAATTGGATAAACTTTGCAAAATTCCTTGCTTATATTAATTACTCAAAAGTTAATATTAGCTCTTAGCTCTAAGAACTCCCCCATTTTTTATAATTAACAATTCTCTTTTTTATATAATGCAAGCAAGCATGTCAGTTATTTATATCCAATTACAAAAGTATAAGTGTTAAGATAGTTGTCCTTTCCACAAGTATTCTAGAATACATGAGACTTTACCAAATGGATTTAACTATAGGTAATGTGCTTTAAAATTTACACATGCCTTTACAAAAGAATATTATTTTTCAAAATTATACAAGACAAATTACAAAAAAAGAATATTCTTATCTTAACTAACTAGGAATCCCTTGTGATGATGCAATTTTTTGCCTATAGAATCTTCATTATATAATGTTGTTATCTGATGAACTAGAGATCAATGATGGGTCTCAAGAGAATCCTTTTATTGATAGTCTAGGCTCTTGATATACCTCTCAGCCCTTTCTAAAGCTTGTTTGATGCCCTTTACATCTCTTATTTTCTCCTATGATGATAAAATTAGTCTTATGACCTTCTTATTATCAACCCCTATTTTCCCTTTCCCTTAGTTCCTTACTTCTTACATGAATTGAGTAGTTTTGTGATTCAAATTCTCATTAGTTATTAAACCCAAGGGGATAAGTGTGTTAAACTCTTTGATCAATCTATCCAAAATGTGTAACATTATATCTTCCTACTATTTGAGGGCCTTAGAGATGTCCTCCATCTACTTGGACCAACTACTCATGGCCTTTATCTTATCAATTAAAATGTCCATATCCATATTTATGTGGGCTAGGATAACTGTCCTAAATTTAAGGATTTGATTTTTAGTCAAGACCTTGATTAAATACTTTACTTGGTAGCTTGAATCTTTCCACTGGCCAACTTGGCTTGTAGCCTTAGTAATTTGTTTACTTATTACATCTTGCTTGGTTTTGATTGATTTTAATAAACTAAATAAATCAGTCATGGTGTCTTAAAATTACATGTACCTATTTTCTTGTAGTGAAAAGATATCTTAGTCTTTTAGGTTCTTATTTTTCTATTAGATGATTTTTATCATTGTCTATAATTTATCTATCTAATATTGAGCCAATTCAAGGACATTTTATTTAAATATTGGACCTTCACCAAGATTTTATCACCCAACTGGGGTCAATCCAATAATGGGTTCCACTTTTTAGAAATTGAATTCCTCTCCACCAACTATGGATTTATTCTCAATTACCCTTTGTAAACTTGTAGTGGTTGGGTCAAACTTGACACCAACTAAAGAATCTATCACTTTGGGAGATGGAGAATCCACTTGTGCTCCACTTGATTCTACTAGATCAATTATCCTTTTCCCTTCCTCCTTTTATAATGTAACTATCCATGGTTTGGATTCATCAATCACTGGAATGTTGGTTACTTGCACCAATGCCCAAGGATGGTTCATGGTAGGTACCTTTTTAAAATTTCCATAGATGAACCATTCAAGAATGGTTGGTCCCTAAATTAAGTTTTCCTCACTAAATATATTAACTTCACTCAAAGGATGAGTGAATTTCACCTTAGGCTTATTAGCCTTTAATGAGATAATGGATAATTAAGCTTTTCATTTATATTGGTTCTATAGGAACTATGTCCAACACTTCCTTACCATTTTATTCTTTTGATACCTCCATTTCTTCATCTTTAGACTCATAAGTTGATGATAGTAATTTTAGAGCATCTTCAATTGTTTCACTAGGGTCTAGTGTTACCACGTGGATTTCCTCCATCGGTGATCCTTGTTCCTCTACTTGATTTGAGGAAGATGTAATTTTACAGGTATTCTTTCCTTTGGACTTTACTCAAGTTGTGTCTTAGGTCTGTATTATATCTATAACTAAGCTGGTGGAGGTCTAAAAGTTACACCACTCAGTAAATGGTATTGCCTTGGCCCTAATTTCCATTTGTCATCATCTCCTTTTTATCTCTATATTCTAGAATTTGGTTTGATGTTGTGCTTTTTCAACTTGAAGGTAAACTCCAAGAATGAAGAGGCCTTTTTATATATAGGGTCAAAATCACTAGGTTGACGATCATAGGGCACATTGATTCCCTTGGATTTCTAGTGTTCTTTAACCTTCCCCTATGGATCCCACTATCTTAGATCATCCATTTGGAGGTTAACGAAGGTCTTATGTTTGGAAGTAGTCTCAATGTTGTCCCATTATGAAAAAATATTCCTTATAATTTTTAAGGGGAAGATACGAAGTAGTCCCTTCCTCTTGGTTTTACACAAACCATCTATTCCATTACATAATTGGTGAGCCACCTCCTATTCAACTAACTTGTTGGCACATGGATTGGTAATCTAAGAGGAGTGCATTGGGTTACTTCTAACCTTATTATTATGAAATATAGATACAACTAGATATCTCCCATGACCTCAATTTAATTTTTTATTAAGGGGATGACTCTTGGCATTAGATTCCCAGTTATGGCCTCACATAAGGATGGGTAAACATAGTCACATATGAAATAGATGTTTTCCCTATATTTGAATATGTGTAATTTTAAATAATATTGGGAGATTGTCTATGTCCCATTAGGTGACCATTATATTATATTGGTGACCTTTGTGGTAGCAATCAAAACATCTAAGAGGTATGACATTATGTAGAACTAGTTCCTATTTTTCTTCTTAACTGTAATGATTTGCCTACTCAAACAAGTGCTAACCACTTAACCAAAGGGAGGGGTTAGTTGTTTCTCCACCATAAAAGAGAATAAGGGTACCCAAATCTTATCCAAATATGTGGTGGTTGGACTTCCGCATAACCTATTCATTAAAGTCATGATCATTATTATCTTAGGTTTGAATTGACTAATAGAAATGTTGCCATTGAAATCTAAAAATAGCTAATTTTTAGATCATAACAATAGGGAAAGTATGGTCTTCAAGTCATTTCCCTTAGCCCAATTGTTGATTATGGTTTTCTCTATTTGGGGTTTGGTAAGCTTATAATAGTTTTAAAATGCTATAGTAGAGATATAAGCTATATTCCTATAATAATAATCATTTACTAACATACCCCTATAAATTTTAGCATCTCTAAAAATAGGAAAGAGAACATCTATATAATATAGTACCTCAAGTTTTTCTATGGCATAATAGAGACCCATGATTTGAATGGAAACTATGTCATAGTAAAGCCTTCTTGCTAACAGGTTTTCTTTTTCTCTCATGATGAGTTATTAGTTATCAATGGTCTAGAACAAAATTGACCAGTTATTATCCCCATTATTCAAATTTATGGCATCAAATTGCATGTCCTTGATAATTTTTCCTTTTACATCTAAAGTCAGATAAAGCTTTACATCTTCTCTAGAGATAACTTTTCATGTTTCTATGGTTGTAAGTTCCTCAAAATTGCTTACCAATGGTACAAAATTTAATTTTGGATTAGATTATCTTTGATCAAATCATAATCCAATCTTTCCTAGCTTGATTATGATGATCACAGGGTCAAACTATGGTTTTTAGTTTTGCTAGGATTTTTCTAAATGTCCCTTACATTAATTTATGGAAGCAACTACTTGAACTTATGTGAGCTTCATGACTTAGATTGGTTTTAGATTTTTGTATGTATACCTTTGCATTTATGAGTTTCCAAAATCTCTAACTTGGAACATCAAAATTACATGGATCTAACATGGCATTACCATGGCATCCCCATGGCCTTTTGATGGCACTTTACCCATTAATATTTAAAAAATTGATTGTTGTTCTTTGAAAATCCCACATTAATCTCACTTTATTAGATCATCCTTGTATGGATAAACATGGAACATTGATCTTGATCTAAAAACTTGAAAGCCATTCATTTCTCTTTCTATTTCTCATGCTTGTGACACTTGTCACTTTTACATTCACCCTAACTTTTCAACATTTTATATGCATCATTGATATCAATTGCATGGATAATTTCACTCCCTTGATCTTTATCTACCTAATTATGTCTCTTGATCTATGGGATGTCAATTAAAATGTGTATATGTGAAAATGTACCAACTATCTTCAAAATATGCTCAAGCTTTAATTTGGTGGCCCAAAGATATGCCTCATGTTGTTTCTAAATTTGTTCTTGACTTTTCAACATTTTTTGCACACCATCTGATCATCTTTATATGATCAAACATGGATCATTAGATCTTGATACAAAGGTCATATACCATTAGATTATTAATGCTCTTTGGTTAGGATTGTGACACTTATCACCTTATCACTTGTCTTAGGGCTCTATTTAAGTCTTGACTCGATACATGTCATTGGATGAATTCTACCCAAGCAAATGTGTGTTGCTGATCCTTGAAAGATGATCAAGATTTAAATTAAGGTTAGGTTCTTTGGATTCAAGATCATGCCATTGGGTAATAATCATCTAAATAAATATGGACCATTGATCCTGAAAATAAAAATGATGTTTATTTTAGTGCTCAGGGAACATAAAATTTAAGCTAAAGTCTTAGATTAATGTTTTCATTCATATTAATAAACATGAATAAATATTTAGGCTAAAGTCTTAATCCAAGTTTTAAAACATGTTAAAGAGGACCCTACAAAATAAAATACCTAGCCTAAAGTCTTTTCCTAAGGTTTTTATTAATAAATATGATAAACATTAGGGTAAGGATTTAGGCTAGGATTTATAACAAAGGGGTCATGTGTTAGTTAGACCATGCCAATAATAAAATAGACAAAGAGGTTATGGGACATAAAGGGACCAAGTGTAAGATTTTTATCCTAAGGTTTAGTCATGTTTAAAATACAACTAAGCCCAAGGATAAAAATCTAACTAAGTCCATGGCATTATTGAAATGTTCTCGTGTAAAATATTCTTACATAATTTGAATTTAATTTAGAGGGAATGGCTAGGGTAACTGGAATTAGGGTTTTAAGTTAACTAGACATGAATTTAGCTTTATTTCAATATACCAAAGGCTAGTAAAAGATCAAATCCTAATCAAATCATAAAACACATACATTGCTTATTCCAAATGGACTTCATTAGAGCCATTACCTGAAACATAAAGACCAAATATTAACAACTTTAGAATGGGAAAAACCATGATCATTTAATAACATGTCAATTAATCCAAATGAGAGTTATGACCAATGTGCAAACATGCTATATATATTTTGATCAAGTTAAAATTCAATTTTAAGGTACAAATTTGCACAATTTGACACAAGGGTCACCATTTTTTAGAAATGGGAGTATGTTAACCTCAACAAAATGGTGGTAATCTTAATAGGTTTATTCAAAGGTTTAATCTTACCATTAATCATATCCATTTGAAACACTTATCATAGAACATATTATATTTAGGAACACAAGTGCAAACCCTAAGGGTGTCTTTATGAGGAATATTTACATTCTTTACTTCTTTAACCATATGTAAAAATTCATTGAAAAGATCATGGTTTACAATAAAATGTACTCCAATAGTCTGAAACATAAATTGCTAATTCTTTTATCATATTAATCTTTCACATTTTTAGACTTATCAACCAACAAAGACAAACCATTTTCATAATATTACTAGTATAAAACATGATTGATGTCAAGCAAAGCCACTCATAAAGGAAATGAAACCCTAAGAGTGGAATGGGAGAAAATAACCATATAATTATAATATGATATGAATAAATAGAAAACCTTTAGGGGTAAGAGTTTACAAACCATAGGTTAAATATGAGAATATCACAGTCACCAATTTTTTACCTTATTTTTGTTTTAGGTGAATTACAATCACCAACAAAGTAAAACTGATTACACAAGGAAGATATACTATTTATAAATGTGAAATGATAATCCCCTATCTCTCCTAGCATATAAAATTAACAAACACACATAATTATAAATTTGAAAACAAGCAATGGAAAATAGGAAACTAAAATTATTGTAAAAAATACACTTTGTTAAGTTTTATATTTTTAATTGTAGATTTTAGTTGTATATACATGTAGATAACTATGTGAAAAATTTGGAGTGTTAAATATATAGGGATATAATCAACACATTAACCATTCATACCCAATGTGGGATATATTTTAACCTTATTTTATTTTTTGTTTAATTCCTCCTACACCTATCATGTCTTGTGCAACTTTATGGGTTTTAGGATATTTATGTTACTTTTTAAGTAGATGTTGTGTTTATTTGTACTTTCACTTTACATAATTAATGGACATGATTTCCTATTTTTTGATTTAATTATCTTGACCTAATTTTGCAAAAATATGTTAGAAAATAGATACGGTAAAAAGTAGTTTCAACCAAAATGGTGTTGCAACTACGTATCTCACATGCTAGAATAAGAATCCCTTTTATTTTATGTAGTTGAGAAATAGAGTGTGGTATTCAACCTCCTCTTACCTAAGTGTGAGATGAAAATACATGTACATTCACATAAGAAAAAAATTCTACAATATCTAATGCAAATCTTCAATTAGTGATAAATCAATTTAGAATGTGTTTAGACTTGAAAATGACTTACAATAGATTGAAAAATTATATGGAGTCTCGTGGGAACTCAAGGATACTTATTCATATTGAAATTATTTTTAAAATGTTCATATGTGATTTGAATAACTAGGATTATCATGTTTTTAATGAAGACCTTTTAGCACACAAAATCTAATAAAGAGAAATGAAAACAACTGATAAACAAATATAAACATTGAAAGGATGTAACCATAGGTAGAAGGGACCAAAAAAATAAATGGGATAGGAATGATATGCTCACTATTCTCTCCTAAGGAATGATATATTATTTTTCCCCATCTAGGAAGATATAAAAAACATAGATAGATAAAGGAGAGATAAATTGGCTCATGAGAATAAAAACACAACAAAATAACATAAAGAAGAAAAGAGGACCACAAGATCACACAAAAAAGGAGAGATGAAAACAAAATAAAAACCACCAATAAGACCATAATTTAAGGTGATGACCCATATATATAAAATAATTATATAAAAAGCTATAATAAGAATTCTTGTATCCAAATTAAGTGTATACATGACTTATTGTTATTATAATTCATCATTACTCAATTAGTCACTATGTTTTTTATTTGACCTACATGGCCATTATTGCATTGATTGTGTCACCTATTATTGTTGATAAATTCATCCACTATGTTACTCATTTAATTATACCATTAATTTTTATATTCCAATATGTAGTCATCATCCTCCCTATGCCACTCTCCTTATGTTTGGTTTATTCTATAAACTAACTTGAAAAAGGCTCTTCAAGGAATTATGCATCATCTATGTCAGATTATGTATCCTTCCTCATTTATTATTCAACAAAACACACTTTGAATCATGTTATTATAACCTCGACATAATTTATGAGTTTTATATGAGGGAAGTTAATTACAAGGTGACATTTTTCTTATGTTCAAATATTTTTAGCTTAGTTGATAAACATGATTAGAAGTATATTTCATTTATAAAAATAAGTTTATACATTTTAAACAATAAGCTTTACATCATAAATCAGAATATTTCATTTATGAAATAAAATATTTCCTTTACAAAACTATTTCATTTCACTATTTTCTTTTGGTACTCTTTTATAGAATACTATATGTATCCTACCATTATTAATTTCTTATATTTTGTAGAAGATTAGTACTTTTACTATTTTCTAGCCTAGTCATTATCCTTTCAAAATTTAGATCATGAAATATGGAAAAATTGATAGTGGATTTAATCTTGTAGTGAATCCCATAGGTAATAGCTTGTTTACTTTCTATCCCATTTACAAACCCTTATTGCATATATGGTTTATTATAAACACATTATCATAACTCTTAAGATTATTATCCTCCACACTATTTATGATTCTAGATAGGATTGACACTTATGACATTTCCCAATCTCTAGAAATATCATGCCAGTTTGTATATTACCATGGTGAAACTTTATACATGTTAGTCTATGGATATTAGGTTATCCTTCCTCTTGAGGTCTCAGTCCCATCATTATGGTTCAAGACATTTAGATATCCCTCTAATTAGGAGGATCATGATTTACATCTAGCTAAGTTATAATAGTTAGATTACCATCATATATATGTTATAGAGCACAAGCTTGCTTATCAGAGGTGCCAACACCAACTTTTTTAGAATTTGGTGAAACTTCATCCCTTCTATGTTAGTGACACAATATTTTTTTTATTACAATATTACCATTATAAATTAAAACTAAATTTTAAGTGGTTTAGCTCTTTTATTTTCACTAGGAGCCTAGAGAATGGCATATGCCATATCTCTACCATTGAGGGTGATACCCTATGGCATCAAATTTAATCTTAAGATGTTTCATATATGAGGGCCCTTTCTTGGGATCTATTTAAGATCCTTTTTTATGGTGTTACAATGGATTTATCCTATCTCACTCACCACTACCTACATGATACATACATGTGTTAGTGATAATAGGTTCATTATTATCATTTTATATGACAATCACATGTAATGAAAGTCTTAAAACATGAAAGCTACATTAAAGTACATATAATCATACACATTTATACTTAGAATGATACACACACACACACACACATATATGTATATATGTATATATATATGTATATATGTGTATATATATATATGTATATATATATGTATATATATGTATGTATATATATATATATGTATATATATGTATGTATATATATGTATATATATATATATATATATGTGTATATATATATATATATGTGTGTGTATATATATATATATATATACATATATATATATATATATATATATATATATATATATATATATATATATATACATATACATATATATGTATATGTGTGTGTGTGTGTGTGTGTGTGTGTGTGTGTGTGTGTGTGTGTGTGTGTGTGTGTGTGTGTGTGTGTTTTTGTGTGTATGTATGTATAAATAATCAATTATGATACAATATATGACATGGCTTCAAATGAGCTGAAGCTCATATGCCAAAAAAATTTCAACATGCATGCTAATATATAAAATATAGGTCAACATGTAACTTTATATGTATCCATGTTATTACCTCCAAATGTTAGTCACCTTATTATGGGTATGAATTATACCTCATATACCTATTATAGAGAAGGATCACTTTTGATCTACTATTCTAATGTGTTTAACCTTGCATGGAGAGCTTTGATATCCACCCATTGAACCACTCTTGTGTGTATAATTCCTTAAAAATTTGTAGTTATTATGATTATATTACCCCTTTCATATGTAGTGAGTGGTTCACTAATGAGGCCTTGATGGAAATATCCTAAAATTATGCTTGAGGTTATGCTCATTTAAGAACATCGAGAAGTGGGGCCTATCTCTTTTTTAGTTTAGACACTCTAGATTCCTAGAAGAGCATCATTAAGATCGATCTCTCTTGTTGTCTTGTCTATCATGGATCACACTTTCACACACATGGTAAGGTATGTTAATCTATAATATAAAATATACCACTATCATGAAGGCACAAAAGTAAATTTTAGTTTTTATTTATTTACTCCTTGTGGAGGGATTACTAGATGTGTTGCCTTTATAATATATCTTGGTTAGGGACCCAAATCCTTCCAATGCTTAGTGTACATCTTAGCCACTCTATTTGCCTTTGTTTAATATCCTTACGACCATTCTTTTTTAGCATGTATTCCCTTCTTGGATTGTGTTTGTACGATACTCCATAGGATACTCCACCACCTTGATCCTAGCCTCCTCTTTGTCTCAAGGCCACCAACTTTTGGTTTAGGTAGGTATCATATCATAAATATAACTATGTGGCTCCAATTAGTGCCTCTACCTTTAATCCCTCATCCTATATACTAGTGATGTGAAGATCATATATGTACGTTCCACCTACTACATCTCTAAATTAATTAATATGTGCTAGGAATTTTCTTCTCCACCATAATACCTATTTACCAAATTTAATCCCTAGTCAAATTTGGGCCAACCCCTAATATTTTAAATTTTTAAGAAGATTCTCATGGATCTTATAGTGTGTTATGTTATTCCATTATCTTATTAATCTCCTCTCTAGTCTTTTTTGAAGTCCACCCCTTATGCACTAGGCTAATCAACTTGAGTCAAAGGTTGGTCAACCCTGGTGAAAGGAAATCAAAGAATCAAGTTATGTTTAAAATGTTTTAATATGGATTTTAACATGTTTTAAGGGGTTTACAAGTCATTAAATTATCTTTCACCTTATTTCATATGTAATAAGAGGCCTATTGGTCATATCTTGACATATTTAATGAATTTTACAAATTTCCATGCAATGAAATTGGACACCCAAATGAGTATCAATGTGGATCATGTTAGGGACTATTATTTTCTAGGTAAGAAGTAGTTATTTTTAGTGGATGGTAGTTTTCCCTTAAAAATAGGAGATTTTGGGCACTTATACAGACTCCCCAAGTCCACCATCAGCCAAAAACGTGGGAAGAGAAACTATTCACCTTCTCACACTAATTTTAAAGTTTTGAATTCAAGGAGAATGTAAAAAATCTCTTCTATAACTCATTTTCTCCTCTTAGCATACAAAGAAGGCTCAACTTCAAGTGTTCACTATAAGCCATATAGTTGAATTTAGGGGAAATAATTTTGGGGGTGGATAGGGATATAAGTATACTCCACATCCAAAAAAATAAGTTTAAATTTGATGTATCCTTCTCTATGAACAATTTTTAACACCTCAGGCAACTTTTTGAGAGTTTGTATTGAAGAGGGGGTCTCTTTTTGAATTTGTTTCAATTTATCTTCATTTGGATTAATGTATTTGATTGTTTTAGGAGTTTCCAAATAATTATCAATAAATTCCCATAGTCATCTTATCTTTGGAGAGTTCAGATGTCCAAGAAATCCTCTTTTAGGCTTATGAATGGTCCTAAACTAGTCTCTCTACTCTTGCAATTGTCTCAGTCTTCATAGAAAGGATTTTCCACTTTGGATGAAGGCATGATTTATGGTTTTAAGATTTTGGATCCATGGATATGTTTTTAATTGTGTTTTAACAAGTTTCCAACTCATACAATTAACAAATAATTCTCTCAAAACCATGCCTTCCATGACTGTGAAATCTCACAAAATAGCCTGATGATGTCATCATACCTAAAAAATAGATTTTGATAATAGTTTCAATACTTGGAGATGCATATAATGAATTTGTTGAATTTTTTATTGATCCACACTTAATGGGGAGGATTGAAAAGATCATTGAAATTTTCAAGAGGATGATGACTGAGTTTTGTTCTTTAGTCCCTAAATGTAGAAAATAGAGATCCTGAGGGCTTTTTTAGATAACATATATCATGATAGAAGATGCATTCACAAATTTTATTACTTTTTTTTATATCCCTATCCTAAAATAATAAATATTCCAAACTTCAAGGTAAAATATGGAGTGGAGCATTGGTTTTAAGACCTCCTAAAATGGCCAAAAATTACTAAATTACATCAGTGATGTCTACAGGAAATGAATTGGGAGTGTCAAATTTTATTATAAATGGAAATCCTAAGCCTTGTATAAATATGGGAAGAATTTTCAAAAGTTTTAATAAGCATTCTAAGCATTTAGATTGTGGTTAAGGGTGATGATGGCATGAGATGACCTTTTAGGCCATCCCTTGTCCATACATAGGGTAGAGAGGTAGTGGAGATAATGTTTATTTGGTGGCACAAGTAAGTGGTGTTGAAAGTTCCTAGGAAGTAAATAATTCTTAGGTTTATTTTCATAAGATTTATGGGCAACCTAAAAACTCCTTATACACTCTAAACTCATCTTCACAACCTACAAGCCTAGAAATAGGTACCTACAACCTAGATGGAGATTTGAAGTTGGGGTTTTTGTTAAGGTACCCAAAGTGAAATTTGGATAAATAAATGATTAAATTTTTAATTAATTATCTCATTTAAATCCTAAATAAACCACCAAAATATTGAATAAAGCTTAGCTAGTAACCTGCAGGTCAGACAGTGAGCAAGAAACATAATTTGGTGGGTGAAAGTGACTTATAGCATGATATTAGTGAGTCCCAAGCATGGGATATTATTGTAAAAGAAAAATTAGGATCATGTGAAGTAAATAAAATATCATAATTTATAAAAACATACCAAACAATGTGGTCTCCAAGAAAAATTTAGTCAAATGCCCTATACCTTGCACACAATATGACTATGAAAACCCAGTCTTGGGTTTTGAATCTTTTGGAGACTCTATCCTAAGAATTGGAAACTAAAATTTGGCTTTAAGAATAAATAAAACATGGGGAAAATTCTAATTTGTTTTTTTATATGAGGAAGCAATTCAAATCCTCTCTATTTTGTCTCAGAGCAGGGTCACTTTTGCCTTGCACAAGGGGAAGTTTTGAGGGAAAGTGTTAAATCATGAACTAGAGGTCAAGAGAAGGGAAAATAAAGGTTTTTATAGATATGGTACATTTTGGAACCCAATAAACCTTTTTATAACTCTTTAATACAAACAAGACATCCTATACAAGGAGGGTTGTACTCAAACCCCATGGGCAAATTCAAGAGCAAGAGGCAAAATAGAGTGTCATCCTTAGTTATGTATTTTAAAATGTCCTATAATGTACTATTACATGTGTTTAAAATCATATTTGAGGTTTATGAGCTATAATAGGTAATAAATAATCAAGAAAGAGTTGTTTTTAAACACAAGGTTACATGCAGACTCCTTGCTTAAGGTTTAGGCCTAATCCTAAGGAGGAACCATTCATGTTTATATCTCTCAATGGGATATCCTATCAATTTTAAAATGTTATTAAATAATATATAGAGGTGATACAACTCTTATTTTACAAATGAACTCATCAAGAATCCATTTTGGCTAGGAATGGACCAAACCTCTCACAAAATGCAAAAAATAAAGCTCAAAAGTCATCTTTCATCACTCCCAACTTTCACGAACTAATGAATGGGACATTGAGCCATTTAAGAGAGTTATTGAATGTCCTTAAGGATCCTTTACTGTAATTTTGAGTGAGGTTCAATGTTAAATGGATATGAACAAAGGTTAAGAGTCTAGGCCTCTCAAATCGCTCACTAAACCCTTGTTGGAACCTGATTGGAGAGATAGAGAATTTTTAGAATCCAAATGAAAATTAATGGACATGAAACCACATATAAATTATATATTACTCTTATAGGATTCCACACATGTGTTTTTATTCTATGGAATTATATAGACCAAAGTAAAATAGGGATTATTTTGGCCATTTTGAGTGGTGTTCAAGATAAATAAAGAATTAAGAGATGAAACCAACTTTTGGAGAAATATTTAATCTTGATATAACTAAAAAAAATCATATATTTTAATGAAAAATATTCTAAGTTCCCCAACTAGGTCTTAACTTTCAGCCAGTCTAGTGAGCCAAACTAGTGAACATTTGGAAAAGTGGTGAAAAGAAATTAGGGAGGCCTGTTAATGTTTTTTGTTAATTAAAACTGATGATATGGGATCCTTTAAAAAGTTTCATTCCATATTTTACATGGATAATTTTTCATGTTTGAGTATTTTTGAATGCCAATGGAGAAGGTGCATGGAAAAGAGGCCTTTTAAAACTGTCAGTGATGATTTTGCATGTACACAAGAATAGGGATGGTCAAGGTGCATGTGGTAACCCCTCTTTATTTTAATAATCATCATATCTGACCATATCTAGGGATAAGGGTAGTTTTGGATGTCAAATTATGTAGATAGTTTCTCATGCCAACTTGTAGGTTTTATGTTACTTTTCACTATCTTTATGACTTGTGTGGACAAGTATACCTTCATGACCTAGCATATCTCACCCTACCTCTCCTATACATGAAATTTTAACTTATTTTAATTGGTTAATCATGTCATTTGTTTCCTTTCAACTTCTTATTTCTCTCTCTTTCTCTCAACTCTATTAAAGTTAGCTATTTTGGCATTTTTAGATATTCCAACTTTTGGTATGGAAAAGCCCTACTAAAATTATACCTTGATTTCCACTTAAGCTAATGAGAAACAATCTGGTTATACTCTAAGTCTATTTTCACTATGTGTTTAAAGTGATCCATCTTGAAGGACAAGTATAGATTAATTACATCTTGTTTTCATGTAATCCTTGAATGTGTGGTTGTAAATGACTTCTCTCCTAATAGGTTCTATGAAGTGTATGTTGCTACAATAAACCCTTGAAGTGTGTATGACTTTGGTAGTGTCATATATAACCTTTTTTCCACTTCCCTTTATTTTTTGAGAAGTTATGTGCCTTCATGAGAAAACACTAATGCTAGGGAGCTCCATTGATGGTGTGAGGCTAGTTTGAGTGTCTTAGTCCATTATGAAAATATTGGTGTATCAAATCTTATTGTAGGTTTTATTTATGCATATTATCTCCCTTTTCACCCATAGTAGGCAATTCTAGTATCATAATCACATCAAGTAATATTTAGGGAGCTAGTTGTTTAATCTTAGAGATTCATCTCTCTAATAACTCACCCATAACTTGAGAGATGATTCAATGTTGCATCAAATTTAAGGAACTTCATAGAGTGTCCTAGGGTACACAATTTGATGACAAAAATACAAAAGTGACATATATTAGTAGTTTAGGGTATGGATCCAAGTTTAACTCTACTCTTAGTTGACACAAGGGAAACCTCTCATATACTCATGTTAATAGGTGCATACTACTAGTGATATCTCTTAAGACATATTGGCACATTATATCTAGATGGTTATATAATCCTTAAAAAATGAAATTATACCATCCATAAACCTCTTCCCTCTCTTCCCTCTGTATCATCCCAACCCATCTAAACATAAGTGTCACTATACTATTCAAACAATAAGTCTTGCATAAGATCACCCTAATTTACCCTATTTTATATTAGGTGAAGTAAGATTAAAATAACAAAAATTTGTTACAAAAATTATATACATCATTTTAAAATGTAAAAAAATACTTTTAGATATGCCCTAGTGGTTAAAAATAATAAGCATGCCAATTTGGAAATTTGAGAACAAGTAATGGTCAACATGAGAAGTAAAAGAGTTGAAATAGTCACACCAAGATGATTTATGGATTTATCAGTGTAGATATGAGATATATAAGATTATAGATAATTATGTGAAAAATCTAAACATCTGAATGCATAGGAACATGATTAATTATTGCACCATTCATGTCATGGGTAGAATGATAGTGAATTTTTTTACCACCATTCTTGTATACTAACATTGTTTATGTCCTATGAAAATTTTTAGATTCTATATATTTGAATACCACTTTTCTACTAAATTCCATACCTTCCTTATCTTCACTTTGAAAAATTCATGGACAAACTATTTATTTTTCTTATTTAATGTGTTTAACCTGTCTTTCCATACAATGTTAGAAAAAATATAAGGGAAAAAGTAGTTAGGTTAGGTAACCAAAATGGCATTGAACTAGCTATCCCACATACCAAAATATGACCCCTCATAATTCATGTATAGTGTTCATAGAGAATTAAGAGAATAAATTATGCCTTCCCTCCGTAAGTATGAGATATAACTATATGCACATTCATTTAGGTCAATTTTTGTACTATTTTACCTTGTTTTGGATAAATGATCTAAACAAGTAATAAAATTATGAATATTTAATATTATAAAAGGTATCATAAATTAAAAACATATGAATGTAAAATAATATGTTGAATTAAACTTTAATATATATAAAAATGACTAAGAACATGAGTGTAATTGGATTTTTACTATTGAGTTTGGGTTTGAGACTATGTATAGGTGGTAAGAAGGTTTAAAACTATATTTAGAGTCACGTATATCTATAAAACAATCCATTTGGACATGCCTAGATGGATTGAATAGTAGTTGTATGCCTATACCAATGAAAGGCATATGATCCCTAGTAAGAATTTTGTTATGATAAGTGTTGGATATTTTTTCCAAAAATTTATACCATTTCCTATAAATTATTTTTATATGTAATATTATAATATAAATATTATGAAAAGCTACAAAATTCCATCTCATTCACTTTAAAACCCTAAATCCACTTTTCAAACTAGGTTTACCTATAAAAAGAGGTTAAAAATATGGGTTAAGCTAACCCTAACCACCTCTTGATGAATGTACAAGTTATTACTACATTTAAATACTTTTAAGAGGGATAAACCACACACATTTCTCCCTCCTAGGTGTATGTGTGAAATAATGATACACTACTATGAATTCAACTTGTAAACTAGATTTCAATTCTTGATTATATGCAAAATTGGCTTGGATTTTAAGTGATTAAAACTTGGATAGGATCCACTCTTGTGGGGTTTTTTTACTTATAAGTTTTAGGGTTGTCCCTCTCAATGTGTAGATATATTCCTTAGTGTAATAATGATTTTTGAAGTGAATGCGACATAAGAATAGGCTTATGCTTAGTGGTTTTAAATAGGTGACTCTTTAATTATCTTATTATACCATCAACATGTAAAAAGTATAAGATAATAAACATTTGAATTTAGGAAAAATATCATTACAAGGTGCACAAATGAGTATAATATAGATGGATGAATCTGGTAGTTGTATTGTTCTAACTGTAACTAGAAGCATCCAAAGAAAATTAAATAATGATTTGATAATTAGAATATAATTTTGTTGGGATAATAATAAAATTAGACACAAACTAGGGAATTATTATAAGTGACTAATAGTAAATCATAAAGTTCAGTTTCATAAATAGATGAGTGGCTAAGGAGTGTGGAAAAGAATCATATATGTGTGCACAAGTCATGCAAGGTAAAGATAGTTTAAGAATAACATTTTCAAGTGTCTTATACAAAATTTATATGTCTATATGTACAATATGAGATGTAAGTTCTTGAATAAAGATAAATAAATGTAGAGTGTGCCTAGACTTAAAAATGAATGACTAGTAATATATTGAAACTAGTATGAAGATTTGGAACCTAGAAAATACTTCTTCAGATGATGCATGACTATTAAAATGTTCACAAATGATTTTTATATATAGGATTCTGATGGGTTTGATTAAAGAGATATTGAAAATGAAAAAGAAAGAAAGGGTAATGATAAAGAAGATGCATCTAAGGAAAAAAGTGCCAAAAAATGATAGGATAGATGAACCACCATTTGTGTCCCAAAAACAAATGAAAACTAAAAAAATAAGAGAGAGAGAAAATTTCATGAACAAAAAAAGTGATAAAGTAAAAAATTAAAGAGCAGAGAACCACAATATTTCATAAATAAGAAGAAAGATTAATAAGTTTCAATAAATACTTAATTCACGGTCAAGACCATAGTCACAAAATAATGATAGAAACATTATAATAAGATGGCTTTTACACAAATTAATTATTTACATAATGTAACTAATTTAATGTGCATACTTGATTTATGCATGACTAAAATAAAGTAAATTGATACATAATAAAAGTGTGTACCTTGAATTACCATAGGAATAGGAGGAAAAAGCTTTAATTTCATGTGTTAATCACACCTTTTGTTATTTCACAAACATTATTATACCTATAAAAATAGGCCATATAAAAAAATTCTCTTCTTGCTCTGAAGATAATGCTTATTCCTTTCGAGTCTAAATATGCAGTCTACATTTTGATTATAAACTCTATGGTGGATATGATAGAGGACGAGTTTTAAAAATGATTATTTTTTAGATGTAATAGGTTTCACCCAGGGGTTGCAAGATTCAAAAAGTGGGAAGTAAAAAATTGAAGACCTAGAAGCACAATGAATATCACTCTAATGGCCATGAATTATTTCCTTATTTTTTTTAATAGAGATGATTTGTCAAGAATTATCTAAGAAGGCATTATAATTATGGGAAAGAGATTCATATTAATTTAAAAATGGAAACTATGTCTCTATCATGAATATGATTACTCTAAATATTTCACTATTTGGATCTCTCTCCTAGAATTTCCCCTTGATATTTAGAATGAATAAATTATACTGGGGATTGCTAGGTCTTTTCATTTCTTGTTATCAATTTATTTGGGCATCAATATAAGGAGAATAATGATGGAAGATAGGATTAAGGTTTTGATCTTCCCCTCAAAACTCATCCCAAAGACCATCCTACTAAGGTCCAAGTACAAATTATGGAGGCAAGGATTTCAAGTAGCTAGATTCTCAGGACCTTGTGAAATTTATTCCTTTATTTAAATGTGGGAAGGCCTTGCCTAAATAGGGATAAGGATACCTAGGGAAAGTATTTCCCTACTAATGATAACAATGATAATTATTCTAACTCACCTTCATTGGATCCAAAAGTGCAACCATGAGTTGATGTTGAGGATCAACCACTTCCCCTCCAAGCTAAAGAATATCTGAGGGGCCTAAAGGAAAATATCTATGGGAAATTGGGGCCACTTATTTCAAATTTTAAAATTGATATTTTTAGTAATAAAAAGGATCTCAAAAGTATTTATTCTTCAACATTAATGAAAACATATAAGACAGAGGAAGAATAAGACCCATTTATGGCACTCAAAGCTCTCCTTGATGTTAAGCTCACTCACCAAAAGGTCCCCCATAATATATCTCCATCTTCTAAGCACTCTAATCAGTTCCTAATATAAAATTAGGATTGGGAGCATTCAATAAGACCATGATCATGGTTTCTACATGATAAACTTTCACCTGGTAAGGGCAAGGTGGATTATGGTAATGGTAAAAAATAATGAGGGATACCACCTTCTCTCAATAAATGAGTTCTTGAAATGGAGGAGGAAATTTATAAGGGAACTCAAATTACCATTTTATAAATAAATCCATTAGATTCCTAATGAACTGGGTGATTGCATTGTTTTGCTTGGTTACCCAAAATCCTAGTTGGCCCTTTTTTTGGTTAACTTACTAGGCACCTTAGGGTCTCCCTATATTAAAATTTGGGAAGTTTCTCTTTAAAGGTGATGTTTTACTTATTTTATTTTTTTGGTGTGTGATATACCTTATTTTTACTAATTTTGGTCCTCTCTTCCCTACCTTTTTCTAGGAGTCATTATTTTTTGAATTATCTAATGATGTGTATTTTCTCTTGACTATTTAAATTTATTATGGTTATTATGTCATGATCATTATAGATGTATGATGAAAACCCTATTTTTGTAGATTTTATTTGATTATTATTTTTATTATATTTGACATTTAATACCATTATATTATATGATGTAAAACTTATATTTTTATCCTGGTACCCCTTATCTCTTTATCATCACATCTAATTCTCAAGTAATTATCATCCTTCATGTCTATGCCATGCTTGCATCCCCTATTATGCATTTATTCTTATCAATTGATTTTTTAAGTATTGCTTACAATTACCATTTCATTTATTTATAACTATTTTCCTTATGTACATCATCATTCTCTTGATATTATTTGCTCCTATTCTTATGGCTTATCTTCAAGATTGATAGGGAATTAAAAAAGATAAGGTTGTTGGATATTATTATGAATCCCAAGAGGGAGATAAATTTATATTGGTTACTATAGAGTGGATCCCAAATAAAGCTCATAATTTTTTTAAAAAATCCCTTGATCTTGGGTATCTTTGAAAATAGAGGACTTACCCTATTCATGGCTAAAATTATTGGGAATGACTTGATGATTTCTAGAGATTTTATCATTACCTAGAAGGATAGACTGGTGGTTATACAGGAAAGAGGATGGAGGTTTTTTATGAGTTAATTTTTGATTCCACATGTCTCATCATTCATGACCTAAAATACTATAAAGATAAAATCATGAAATATGAATGGGTGTCTAGGTTATTTAATTATAATAAAAAAGTGAACATTTTTAGTAAAAGCTTCAAACAAATGGATGTCCCTGAAGCTTGGCCCGAATTATGCAAGTAGGTAATTATTTATCTCACTCTAGATTCCAAATTAAATTTTGTTAGGTCTCACCATTTTATACTTTAAAATCATTTAAAGGATATTTATAAGACTAGTCTTCCTTTTTTCTTACTATGCTCCATTGAATATTATATTACAACTTTTCAATGCAACAATAAGGTTTTTATTTATAAAAAAAAACTTATTATGTTGTTTCTAAAAAATGCCACACTAGAAAAAAGAATTTTTTTATATCTTACTCCTGGTTTGAGATCAATTTCTAAAAAAACTAAGAAAGGACCCTCTAGTGAGATATCAATTATTAAAACCTTAGAAGGGAATAAACATAAAATCAATAGGCCTATCAAGAGGATAATTATGGACCCTCAAGATTATAATGAACCATTGGATGTGGAAATAGGGTATACAATGTTGAAATACCCTATAATGGTTCAGCCTAACTTGATTCTAGATTCCCTTCCCTAAAAAACCAAATGTCCTTGATTCATATGGACTCTACTATGGAGGTGATAAGTTCACCTAAAGAGAGATTGGAATCCCTTAAAATTAGTCTCAAGAATAAGGTACTCAAGTTTAGTGAGATGAGGAGAGAGCTCAAGGAGATTTGGTGTACCCTCTTCCCTATAGCAGGTGTGAATACCATGTTGGGCCATGATTCTATATACTATTCCCCTCATGATGAAATATTGGATGATTGGGAGGAACTCAAGATCCTAGGATCCACTAAGTAAAGATATGTAACAATTGGATTTTCTTTCCTTACTCCTAATAATAATCCTTCCCATTTGGATTATAAAGGTATAAAATTTGAGAGAAAAGAGGGTCATAGAATGAGGAGCCAAGGGAAGGCTTTCAAGATCCCTCTTTAGGGCCTTTGTGAGTTCTTATCTAGTTCTTTCTATTTTTGTTTCATGTTTTTCAATTCATCAGCATTATCTCCTCCCTTTATGTTTTTTGGGTTTTTTGTCTCTTTAGGTGGGTATTTTTTTGTATAGTTATTTGGGCCCTTAGCTAATCCCTTATTGTTAAATATGGAGACCTAGGCCTCCTATTGTGCCCTGGGCTAGATTCCACTCCAGATTAAAGGTGGATTTAATTTTATCTAATCTAATTCCATATATATTCCTTGCATTAAATTGAAAATTTTAAATTGAAATTTTAAATTGAAACTAAAATGAGAATATGAAAAAATACACTAGCTTGAACCAAATGTTGTCATAATGTGGAAAACAATGCCCTTATTCTAATTGTTTTAATTATTTTTTTTTGAAAAGTACTAAACATAACCACCACTTGTCTAGGAGTTTTTTAAACCTTCCTCCCACTTATTATTTGAGGAAGTAGATAATATTTTTATTTAATGGAGATATTCCCAAATTTTTCTTTGAAATTAATTTGAAAAATGTTCATGCTTGAATTTCACTTAAAAGTAATTTGAAAAATGTTCATGCCTAACTTTCATTTGAAACTAGTTTAAAAATTTCACATACCTAACTTTCAATTGAAGGTATGACATATATGATGGGTCCATAAAGTGTAAGGTGAGATAATGAAGATATGCTAATATCTTACCACAATAAAGGATATTTTTTGCTTTGAAAAAACTAGGTATAAAGGATTTGGAAGCAAATGAGAATGTAAGAAAATTCACATAATAAGTGTATAAAGGTGAAGATAAGCCTACAAGGGGAGGTTATATGAGGGAAGCTAGTAATTTCACTAGATAACTTATGCAAACATATGATAGGTATACCACATGAAAATATAATATTAAAAACCATGAGGGAAAGGATAATATCAAGATGGGATGATAACCTAAGATGGGAAGATTTTAGAAAATATAAATATAACAAAGAATCATAAAGGACACAATGTTTGAGTAAACTCAAGAGGGAGAGGATATAAAAAGAAGATGCCAAAGAATAAAAAAAGATGCAATGGGTGAATAAACATAATATGGAATGAATATTAAAATAAGGTACCAAATAATGAAAAAGGATACAGTGGATGAATAAACCCAAGATGGAAATATTATAAAATAAATCTACCAAAAAATCATAAAGACACAATGGATGAATAAAACTAAGAGGTAGAGAGAATGAAAAGGTAAAGATACCAGAGAATCATAAAGGATGTAATTGATGAATACCCATGAGGGATATAATATAATAAAAATTAAAGTATATTAATGTAAATAAAATGATACAAGAATGTTAAAGAGTGAGAAGTAATCAAATTCTTAAAACAATTATACAATATCCAAAACATGATAAACTATGAGATGAAATGTATATCAAATATAATACTGGTCATAAATGTCTAATAATAAAATTAAATTTATTATAAAAAAACATTCATAAAATTTTTAGTGTAAATTATAATTATCCTTACAATGGTCTCTTCTAATATATATGAAATCTATGTAAAAACAACCTTGTGACTGACCTCAACAGAGAAAGTAGATGTGCTAAACATTTAGAGGATGATGATCCTTTGGATATGAATAATATATAATGGGAAATAAATATTAAATTATGAGAGGATGTTTGGTTCTAAGGTAGGTTGATCCTCCATCATATTAAAATTATGTGAAAAACATGTGGGATTGTTTTACTCATGTCTTTGAAATTCATCATCATTTTGTTGATATTTTCTACACTCAGTTGTGAAGTGAGTAAAACAATTATGTTAAAGACAATAATTCTTCCATTTGTTTGGGAAATGTGTGAGAGTTTCCTCTGAAGGATGCATATATGGATATGGTGATGAAGGCGGTGAATCATGATGAAACACATATATAGTTATAAATAAGGCTTAACAATCCATTGTATAATGAGCAGTATTCCCATGGAAGTCATAAAAATGCCTTGGTGGGGAAGACAAGCATGATGGTTGAATAGACATTAAGGGGATTATTATTTTAAATTTTTATCATATAAATGTATCTTATATTCTATAAAATTTTGAATTAAATTCTCATGGACATTATGAATGAAAAAATATGTTGTATGATGTTGGCCTAAATCTTAATTGAAAGTCTCGATGTTAGAGGGCATGGTGATAGAACCACCATCTCAGGAGTAATAATAATATTTATATTTGGGAGCCTAATAAAAGGAAACAAATTATTATTATAATCATTAAATACATAATTAAAAATATCAAATGAAAATAAATAATCATACTTGTTAGAGTAAGAAAGAGTAATCATGTTTTAGATTAAGGTAAAAATAGATTTTGAAGGGGCCCCGAAACCCTATACATCAAAAGAGATATAAACCTTTAAACACAACCAGGTTACAAAAATAACCTAAAATCGGTAAAAGCAAAACCAGGTTAAATAGGAACCTGAATACAATAGAAGAGTACAAAAAAAACTACTGGCAAGACACATAACAAAAAGTTAGCAGACGGGATCAGTACCCAGCAAAACCTCCCAACCAAAAGAGGTTTTTATTTTTTACTTTTTTTTACAAGACTAAAGATTCATATCTAGAGGGGGGACCAAGGGATTAGACTTCTTCCTCTTAACTGCTATCCAAACATCCTCTAACTTAGCTGCCTCAGCAACCCAAGCCTCAGAAGGCAATGATCCATAAAGCCCAGGGGACACAGATGCCTCAGCAAAATCCTTATGAAAACCAAAAAAAGTTTGGCTCCTAGGAGATTCCATCAAAATAGGGGAAGAGACCACAACCTCCTTAGTAACTGACTCAGAAAGATCACATAACTCTATCTCCATAGGACCTTCAACAGGGTCTTTCACCAAAGCAATCTCCCTATCCATCAGCTCAGAATGGATACTATTTTCATTCTCATTCTCTGAATCATCCAAAGCTTCCTCTGGTTATTTAACTATGTAATGTTTTGAGGAAGATTTAGACCACCAAGAAGGTGGTCTTCTAGATTTAGATTTCCCCACTGTACAATGAGCTGCGACATGACCCATCAGGTGGCACTTTCTGCATCGAAAAGGTAAACCTTAAAAATCCAACATTTGTGTCCAAGAACCCCTTGGGGAGTCCAAACAAATTGCCTCAGGGAGGCCCTTAGAAACATCCACCTCAACCATAAGGTGTGCATAGGTCAAATGGTAAAAAACCAAAGTTTCTTCATCCACAAATAAAAACTCCCCTATAGCATTTCTGATGGTTTTAAAAATTGATTCCTGCCAAAGATGTATTGGTAAATTAGGGAGCCGAACCCAGATAGGGAATTTTTTGAAGGTTTCCATGAGAGGATTGAAATCCATATGCCACCGTTTGGCCATGAGAGGGTATTTACCCTACCATAAAAAATTACTGTTGGACAAAATTATCCTCCTGTCTTTGGAGTTTTGGAATAAAGCTATAAAAAACCCTTTAACACATGGGTAGATTTCAACATTTTCATCAATAAGTGGCAACCAAGTCTTGGAGATCTATCCATGTAGATTTGCAAGAGAGGGCCAATAGCCATGTAACTAAAAAATAACAACATATTCTAAAAAATATTCTACCCGATCGAAGATTTTTTCAACTATTTCAGGATCTAGAGTTACCCTAATATGATTTAAAGCACTTACTAGCAAAACGTGAGACCTCCCAGAAGAAGCATGAGGAAGAGCATCATGTAATCTATCTTTGAAAGTAGCCACATTAGCAAAATTTCTTCCCTTGGAACCAGGGCCTGAACCAAGAACAGGGGATCCTTTAGCTACACGCATTGCTATAAAAGAGCCCCCATCCACTGAAGAAGTAAAAAAAAGGGGTAACCTAAACCCTTTCCCCACTCATAGAGGAAGTCCCACCTAGATCATGAACCATAGCCACACCAGTCTCCAGATCAACGGCTACTGGAAACAGAATTTGGGGTAGCGCACGCGTGCGCTCAGAGTTCAAATTTTCCTGCATTTTGAGTGTTCTAGTATTTAGAATATATTGAGAGAGTGAAAATAGAAAGAGTAATCATGTTAATATTAAATTTGAAATATGATTAGTTATGGGTATTGTTTAAGGGAAGATTTATAATTTTATTTCTTGGGTGCAGCCACAAAATAAGGTTAATTTAACATGTATTTATAATTTTACTTGGGGGAGGTGAGATCCACATGAAAGGATTCAACCATGATGTTTTTAGAGGTGGAAATGGAAATAATGAGACAATTTATTGGAATAATAAAGTTTTCAGATATCTTTTACATTTCCATCTTGTGAGAATCAGTTCATAAGGTAAGGGGAAATTTTAAAATTATGTTGAGAGGATGATCAAAAGATTTTATTTTTAGGTTTATTTCATAAGTTTCATCATCATTAAGATTGAAAAGGTAGGGAGGGGCATTACACACAAGTTTTGGGTGACCAATAGAACTCATAACCAAGTCAATGAGATAGTCATAACGCTTATATTCAAGAAAGATATACTTTGGAGCTATTCCATGGTTGGTGTTTTGAATACAACACATTATTGGAATTTATCAAAGTTTAAGGAGTAATATCAGTATGATCTTTTAAATAACTCTTAAGTATGGTAATTTGATCCATTGGAATACAAAGAAATCTATGGTCATCATGTAATGATTCCAAGGGTATCCAAACATGATGTTATAGTATAGGTAAATGGTCAAGGTAATAACCTTTACACTAATTATTCTATGAGGTATTTTGATAGGATGATAAATGCACTGTATGGATGGAATTTGTCTTTTGTCATATCTTTCACACATGGTATGAGTGGTCCTTGGGTTATTCATTGAATATCCAATAGATTTGATGAATTAAAAAGAAGCAACACAAGTACAAAAACCTTAACCAATGATTACTCTCTTAACCTTGAAATCATAAATTTGGATGTTAATGAAGAGTGTAGGGTCATTCACATGAATAATTATTTCATCAATAATAATGGATTAGATTGGATATTTATGAGATGTAGAATGTTTTTTTGTTTTATTGACTTATATAGACAATGATTTACACTTTTTCATTGTGATTTACTCATAACTGGGTAAATTAGTATCATTCCAAATAAATTTTAATTGAGAAATGTTCATGTTAAATAGAGATTTTATTAAGAGATTATGATTTTTTAGGAGAGGTACACATGTCTTCACTAAATGAAATCTAAATAGGGAGATTAGAAATTTATTAAAGTAGATACCATTAATTAATACTAAATTTTTAAATATGTAACTAAGAAATAAAAATCTAGGTGGGGCATTAGTTTTGGACTTAAAGGGGCTTGAATTTGAATTACTATTTTATTATTTTTTTCTCAATGGCTTCAATTGAATTGAAGCCTTAGGTAGAATTAGAAAATTAATTTATTTAGGCTAATTTAGATGATATTTTATGATTATGTATCACTTTAGTATTGTATACTTGGAAAAATTATACCCTAGTTGTTCCTCTCAGTTCTACACATGCCTTACTTCCTCAAGCCTTGCATTTGCACTATATTTTACCCCTTAACCTATCTCATAATTTGATAAACCTTATATTGATGGAACCCATATTTATAATAGTTCTTAAAATGTACTTATCTTACACCTTTGCATGTTCTAATCCTATGTCTACTCTCCTTCTCCCTAGACACTAACATCTGAGATAGATAGTAGTGTTGAAATAACTATCCTACCCAAATACAAGTGCCTAGTTTCATAAATTCATCTAATTTGAAAATGAAACATATGATAATGGTTATCCTAAGTGATTTAATTTTATTTATCTCCTCATAGGATTGATATAAATATAATATCAACCCTCATTTATTCCTCACCTAGAAATCAAACTAAAAGAGTACTCAAGAAGCACTCAAGTTACCAAAAGCTTTCCTATTATTCCTTATTTTGATATTATTAAAAGGAAAAACCCAAATACAAGTTTAAAGTACTAAAGGAGTATACATAAGGTCATATTCTCCAAGTTATAAGCTAGTTCACTATTATAATTACTTTACACACATTACATGATTCACACAAAATCTAACACATAGGGGAGAAATGCATGAGTATGAGGATATTTTATAGTGTATAGGCTATGTAGGTAGAAAAAATTGATATTTGGGTCATTTCAAGTTAGATTTGCACTATGTTCCCACTAACCCATTTTTCCCTAAGGTCATATTAAAGATGAACAACTAGGGTTTTGACATTTCACCAAGAGTGATAGTCTGTGACCCAAATCTAAATGCACTAGAATGAAGTCAAAGTAAAGCCTAGAAGCATATATGTGGTTTCATCCAATTTTATATGATATTTTTTATAGGACACTATAATTGAACCTAGACACTAGTATTGACACAATTGTCCTAGGCTAACACAATTATCTAGAGAACCAAGGGAACCAGATCTAGAACCTAACAATTGATCTAAAATTATATACCTACTTGATTTATACATGTACTAGATCTAGATCTACATTAGCATTATAACTATCTAAGTATTCTTGTTTATGTCATTTTTAAATCTATCATAGTTGTAATTTCTATTAATATCTTATCTTAGTTTAATAAATTTAACATATGGTACATCTTATTTTATCTCATTAATTGGCCTAATGTAGTTATAATATTCACCCTTGTTCCCTATCATTATATATCCTTAACCCTATATACCCAAGTAGGATAGTTATCCAAATCAGTGTTAAATTTAGTGAACCTAACCTTTGAATACAAAACCCTAAGTTAGCTAGGGTATTATGATTTAGTTTCTTTGTTGTTGATCTCTAATTGTCATAAAATATGTGCAACATGGATTGATCTCTATATTTTGCATGTATCTCATATTTGGTCCTCATTTTGATATTTAAAACATTTAAAAAGGATAAAGAGTATTTTATTCCCCTTTAAAAAATGAATGAGGATGACACCTTTCACCCCTTTAACCAAGTTCATGTTATCCCCTCTTTAAAGGGTACAATTGATCAATTTTTTATATAAAAATTGGGTAACCATAAAACCCTTCCTACATCACTTGATGGTACATATATGAATGTTCAATCCAAAATACCTAGGGCTTGTAATTTTGAAACCCTAAAAGATCCACTAACAAATATAACCAAGTTACTGCATGAGTTACAAAAGTAAAATCAATATTTAGACTCAAATATCACTTTATTGAAAAATATGAGTATTCATTATAAAAAACTAAGAATATTATCTCATTTCAGGCACTAAGGAGATAATTTACACATTTACCTAAGTCCCTAGATTCATTACTCTTGTGGTTACTAAAGTTACATCTTATATCTCTCCCTCATCCTATTCAGGTTTATATGAGTTGACCTCTACCAAAAGGATATGATGCAAATTATTATTATGACTATCACCAAATCTTTGAGCATTCTATGAATAATTAATTTACCCTAAAACATAAGATTCAATATCTTATTGATGGACAACTTATTACATTTAAGGATCCTACAAAGGAATTAAATTCATAGCCAATTAAAAATTGCACACATCACTAGGATTTAACAATTACCTTATACATGTGTGGTGATTATTTTTATCATAACCATATTGATCCTACATAAATAAAAACCACTTGAAGTATAAAGCATTTTCAACAGCTCAATTTTAACTTACAATATTTTCAAAATAAGGTCACATGTAAATACTTCTTGGGCAACATAATAATACCAATTACTTATGGTCCTAAAGTGATTCAAACATTGTTTTGGGTTATGCCTACCACATTTCCATATTCATTTAAACTTGGAACTCTTTGGATATTCTAATTAAATTAATAATTTACCAGAATAAATAAGGCATCTCCTTTTCTCATGAGGTAAAATGAATACATATTTCAAATGATAACATTACATTTTATACTACACATTAAAACCATGATGAGGAACATGATATGTACCTTTTCAATTTATTTAATCATGATGCAAAAAATATCAAAGATCCAACTTAAGGTTGTAAGGTTTATAGTGGGGAGATATCTATTACCATCCATTGGATGGCATCACAAGATGATCTTTCCTCATCATGAAAAATTCAAAAATTATACAAAAAAAAAAAAAAAACATTCAAAAATCTAGAAACACTTTTGACACCTACATGTTCTATTAACTCTTTGACATCTATGTGCTAGTTCTATGTTGAGGGATAAAATATCATTTAGTTACACACACACACACACACACACACACACACACACACACACACACACACACACACACACACACACACACACAATATATATATACACACATAATACACTTATGATTTTTTGAATTTACTTCTACTCATATCACTAAGACATTTGGGACATCCATATTCTATGATCTTCATACACAGAGGTTATATAATTTGATGATCACTCTACACTATCATGTTTGATCTTACATATATACTTACACATGCCTTATCCATACTTATATCTTGCACATGGTAATTGGTATATTATGTAATTGATTTTTTTTCTAACACATTTCAACCATGGGCCATTATGACATGTTTATGTTTGTTCCTTATGATTTTACTTTACACACTTCCTTGAGTGTTTTACCTTGATATTGTCTTTATTTCTTGAGCATTTGAATATGCTCCATTGTATGAATACCTTGTGTCTATGTTTTCCTTCTTAGACATTTGAATAGGTCATTAATTTTTATATGGACATTTGAATATGTCATTCCTTGATTTGTGGACATTTCACTATGTCATAGCCATTTAATTTTTTGGCATTTAAGCATGCCCCTTATTTTTTATCTCCTTGGACCATTATTTTTTACTTACTTTTGAGTTATCTTGTGTGTATTCTTATTTTATTATTGAGTTTGTATTGTTACTATCTAGATGTTACCATGATATTTATCATGCATCTTAGGTCTAAATGTGATAACATTATTTATATATGATTTAATGATACATTTACCTAGACAAGATTCCTTATATATGTTACATGGTTACATTCAAAAAAATTATATTTGTCTTACCATTTTGAGGTGAGGTAACTTCCAAGTACTATTTTTCCCTCACCTCAAAAGAGTGAATATTAGTGAGGGAATGCTTGGGAAGAATGCTCTCCACACTTTAAATAGTTATCAAAGTTAGTGGGGGAGTGTCATATGGAAATTGAATCCACACATTCATAATTTCCATATTATAGTGGGGGTCATGCTTTAAAATCATGTTCTCCTCATTTATTCAATATTCAATACTTATACTAGTTTATAGATTAAGTGGGGGCATGTCATATGGGCATGGATTCCACACATTCATCTCTCATATATTACAGTGGGGGAATAATTTGGAAGAATTTTCTCCACATTCATTTAATGTTACTTATATCAATTCAAAAATTTAGTGGGCCATGCTTTAAAATCATGTTCTCCACACCTAATTAGTATTCAACATCTCTATTTTATAGTGGGGGCATGTTTTAGAAACATGTCCTCCACATTTGTACTTATATTAGTTTCATATTTATCCATATATAGTGGGGTCCATAATCATGTCCTCCACACTTACATAGTTATCCAAGTTACCCAAAATAGACAATTATATGATTTAAATTTGCATTTATGGTGGAATTATATACATGGTACCATTTTTATACATAGTTTTAGCATGAGACATATCGAAAGTGAATATGTTATACAATATGTGCCTAATATTATAAAATGAGAATCAATATCAAATTCAAAAACTATTGCACATATTGATACCACATGAGATTTATAGACTTTAGCGATCTAATATACTATATTAGTTTGTTCACCTATTAGTGTGGTTAAGGTGATTAAATTAGTCAATATTTACAATTTTTTAGTTTAGACTTGATCAACCAAACTCACTAGGCTATAAGTATCTTTGGGTTTCACGGTTGAGATAATCTTAACTACCAAGTGGCAACTCATTTTTATTCCAAAATTAGGGGCATGTGCCTTCCAATAATGATACATATTATTTAATATTTTATAATAATGATATATATGCACTTTAAATATTTTATATATATTTGCAATAATCTTAGTTTTATATCCTTATAATGATACATATTTTTTAATAATTACTTTCCAATAGGCAAGTTGGTTACATAGAAACATAAGTGTACTCTTAAACCTTTCTCTTTCAATTTAAATATATTTCAGGAAATTTTAACCTCAATTATATGCATTGATTATACACTATAACATGTTCTCAGTTATAGATCAGTAACTGATAAAGAACTAAAATTCAACTCCTTAAAATCACACAAATTTAACTCAATCAAAGATAAGGTGTGCATACACACCCAGGTAGTTATGCCTTTCCATTAAACTTGAAATTTTGTTACTAAATTAAAGGGGGAAATGCATATATTTTATGATTATATATCACCTCAATATTGTACACTTGGTAAACTCATACCCTAACTATTCCTCTTAGTTATACACATGCTTTGATTTCATAAGCCTCTCATCTACTCTATATTTTTCCCCTTGGCCTATCTATTATTCTGAACATCATTTTATTGATGAAAAATGCATCCCATCTTTCTCAAAATTATTAAAATTTACCTATCTTACACCTCTAAAAGTTATGAGCCTATGTCTACTCTCATTCTCATCAGATACTAACATCTGGGACAAATAATAACATTAATGTTACTATTATTCTGTGACATAAGTGTCTAGTACCCTAAAGTAATATAATTTTCAAATGAAATATATTCCAATGGCTTGCCTAAGTGATTTAATGAAAGTTATCTATTGATAGGATTGGTATAAATATAATATAAACCCTAATTCATTCCTCACCTAGCAATCAGACCAAAAGAGCACTCAAGAAGCACTTGAGAAGCACTCAAGCTACCAAAAACTTTCCTATTCAACTTTATTCTAATATTAGTTAAAATTAAAAATAAATTATAGTTATATAGTACCACATGAAAAATCATAAGGCCATATTTTCCAAGTTACAAATTAGATCATTGTTGTACTTATTTTACACACATTTCATGATTCACACATAAACTAGCACATATGAGATAACTACATGAGTTTTAGGCCCTCTTAGGGAGTATTGGATATGTAGGTATTTCACTTTGAAAATGGGGTCATTATGGGTTATCTCAACACCACATGCCCATTAGCCCATTTTTCCCCAAGGTTACATTAAAGATGGAAAACCAGGGTTTTTTCATTTCACTAGGAGAGACAGTCCATGACCTAGATCTAAATATACCAAAGAGGAGGTGAAATAAATCCCAAAATCATATAAGTGGTCACATCCTATTTTAACTGATATTATATACAGGACACTCACATCAAAACCAAACACTAGCATTGATATAACCATCCCATGCAAATGTAATTATCTAGAGAACTAGAGGCACCAGATCTAGAATCTGATGATTGATCTAAAACTATTTCCTATCTACTTTCTTCTTATACTAGATCTACATCTAAATTATCATTATAACCAACTAAGTACTCTCTTTTATGTTATTTCTACATATAACATCATTATACTTTTTATTAATAACATATATCATTTTAATAAATTTATCATATGGAACATATAAGTTTAGCACATTAATGGGCCTAGTTTAGATATGATATTCACCCTTATGTCTTATCATTTATATATCCTTAACCCTATCTACCCAAGTACAATCCTCATCTAAATTAGGGTTAAACAACTAAAATAGTCAACTCAAATACATGTATGTAATTTAACATGGCTAAAGCAGTTATATCAAACATAATAAAATGTTTTAGTATGGCTAAGGTGATTGGATCAAAAAGAGATAATTGATTTAGCATGGTTGAGGTAGTTGGATTATATATGAATAACTAATTCAATATGTTATAGATAGTTGTATACATACATGAAAAATCCTAAAATTGTTTAGTAGGGTTAATGACTTCATAATTTTCTATTTTTGTTTAGTCTAATGTGTCTAGAAGAGCTAAGATGGAAAGATGACCTTTAGCATAGGCTTGAACAATTTCTTATGGTGTGGAAGTGGTTATAGGATAATTTTTGTTTTTTTTATGAGATTCAATGCGATCTATAATGAATTCCATGCCATTCATGTTAATTAATATTTATTCAATGTTTAAATAATTAAGGTTAATCTTTGTTTTTATGGAATTTGTGGCTAAAAATATTTTTTTTGCTTTTAAGGTTGGGAAGAATAATTATTTTCTTGAGTAAAGTGTTTTTTCTTTTGAAATGATCTAGAAGAGGATTTTGATGAATCTCTAGATAAGTATTATACTAGTTTAGTGTATCAAACTTGACATGACTTTTATGATTTTTGGAAACTTTCTCAAATGATTTATAGATTTCTCTTTCCAAATCATCATGGTTATAGTTATGAAAAAGTAGGAAAAAAATGGTAAATTTCAAAGGGAAATGGAATCTAATGAGAATGACCCAAATTACCATGAAACTAACACAACTTTTAGGTATCATAACATTGTAGTTTTGGACATAATAAATCTAATTCTTTTGGTGGATATATACAAACCTTTATAAAAATATCCTCAATGATAAGAGGTTGATGTGTAGTGTTTTTATGGTTGGAGGGAGGATGTGGTTGAAAAGCACTTTCCATAATTAGTTGAGAATGAGCCAATTTTTACAAAACACATGGAATGATTACATGAATAGTATTTTAAGAGAAAAAAAACTGATCATTGGTGTCATTAAAACCATCATAAATAGTGTGCTTTTTTACATTAGGTATCATAAGAATTCTTATGGTTTCTTTATTTAGGAATCTCAAACTGTCTCATGACATGATCCTTTATTTTAGCTTGATCAAAGGCTTATTCTAATGACATAGAAGTGATGACTTAACTATGTATTAAACTTTTAGTTCTAAGTTAGTTGTAAAAATATTAAATAGGTTGTATTGAAATATTTTATTCTCAAATTTATTTACTAAGGGTTTCCATTGTTGAATGAAATCATGAGCAGGTTCATTATTTGATTGTTTACAAATGATGAAGTTACCTAATTTATTTTTGAATAAGTTAATACATTGGATTTGTTAGACTAATAAATTCACTGATATATCTCATTTAATGATAGATACAATAATGAGATAATTACACCAATCTAAAACATCATTCAAGAGGGTTTTAGCAAGTAGTTTGTTAATTTCATGAGTGTTAAGCTTTATCCAATCTTTATAAATATTCAAAAGGTTTTAAGATAAAAATTAGGATTGGTAGATACATCATAGGTGATGGTTGGTGTGATGCCTCTAATCTTTATTATTATAATTTTTGTATCTAAGGGTTAATTTTAGAGATGCTTAAAGATGAGAGGTTTTAGGATTGGGTTCCTAAGACAATCCTTAAGGTTAGGTGGGTGGGACATTGATTTGTATTTCCCCACTATATTTTTAAGATCTTTGGTCATGTGAAAGATTTTAATTTGAGTTTTTATTGGTAGGTTAGAGATACATATTTTCATATTATCCATTTTATCTAAGATTACCAACATTAATTATTTTTTATTAAATGTATTTTTATTAGTTTGAGGTGCATGAGTTTCATGATGACTATAATGAGAAGCTTAAGTTACACTAGATGCTAGATTAACATTTAGGTTATTGTCAAAAATTGAAGCAATAAATGTTACATAGGAAATACTTGTAATGAAGTTAATCATGGTGGATGGAGGAGGATTTTAAGATGTCAATAATTGGCTTGCCCTAATTTTTTTAGAAAACATATGATTGGAATGAGTCATAAGAAGAGGAACCATCATAAGAGGATGGATTAGTTATTATAAATTTACTAAGTTTTTGGGATGTTCATCAAGGAAAATTTTCATTTGAGGAGAATACTCAATATATTATTCTACTTCTCCCTCAAAATTACATTCTTCATGGGGTAGCTTTATATCCCTAGATTATGTGTTAAAATAGGGTTATGATTAATATGATTTTTTTAAATAATATCCATATTTTAAAAATTACAAGGATTTTGTTAAAATATATAAAAATGTATGAAAAATGATTTTTATAAATTTTTATAGTGTCAATCATGGATGTAACATTAGGATTATTGGTATTAAAGCCTTCGAAACTACTAAAATCTTGGTCAAATTTATGTTGCTTGTTAGTAAGAAATTCCACTATAAGAATGGAAAAATAATACTTAAGAATGTTAAAAGAACCTAACTTTGGATAATAAGGTACGTTTAAAAAATTATGAGAGATAATAAGTTAGGGGAAAGGATATTTGGCAAGTGAAAAATTCTTGACAAATTGATAACACAAAAAAGATACAAAAATAAAAATCTAAAAATTACCAAACATAAAGGTGGGTTAAGATTCAGATTGGGTTCAAAAAAGTGTATATAGGGATAATATGTGAATAATATAAATATATTATAATATATGAAAAGGGATAAGACTATGATATATCCAACATACAAGATTTCATGTTGTAAAGTGGGGTGGGGATATATGAAAGAGTGATTCACATTAAGTATATCAATAATATAATTAAGAAGTATACATAATGAACTAGTGAACATAAAATAACTTATATTTGAGATGTAAAATTCATAATATAAAGAGAGATAAATTCCATTAATCATCTACTAAGAGGTATTTAAACTAAGGATTGTAACCAACATGTATCTAAAAAATGGACAATAATCAAGAGGTGTAAGATTAGTAAAAATAACATAAAAATATAACATATATTATCAGGCATCTACTAATCTAAATATAAAATAAAAATACATATCAATATAGTTCATGCATGTGTGAACATGAACACACACACGCATATCCACAAAAGTAAATAAATAACAATTATAGGGATAGGAATACTTACCTTGGTTTGACATGTTATCTCATCAATAATCTTCTTGGATTAAATGACACTTTGTGGGATATTTTATAGGTGAATCTTAATATGTAAATAATAATACATAAGTATCATTAGTTAGGGACTCCAAATACTATGTGTACCTTGATGGTTCAACTTCTCTCCATAAAACCTTGTGAAAACTACCCTTCCATAAGTGTAAGACGCTAAGCCCTAATTTTTATACTTCTTACTAAGGTGTATTTATGTGTTGTATAGAGAATATTAGATGTATTTATTTATGAAAATGTAAATTAATAATATTATATGGATCAAAATACTTAAATCCACTTATCAAACTTGCTTGATGGTATTAGCCTAATCGAAGCAATTATAAGCTTTTTAGAAAATAAAATACTCCATCAGTTGGACCAAACCATTACCAAAGATGTAATACATATTTGGATGGGCCAAAATATTATAAAAAATGTTACCTAATATAATACTAAATAGTCTTAGATGATGTAGTTATAAAAGAGAGAGGAGCATTATAAAACTACTTTGACTAGGTTGAAGTAGTCATAAATGAGTAACTAGGAAGAAGAGTAGGGAAGATGGATAATGGAAAAAATTGAGGGTAGACTAATTAGATAATGATGATATAAGATACAGATAAAAAATATTAATTGGGTAACCTCTCACAAAATCACCACAAATTGACTCACCTGAATCTCAGTACACTCCTTCAGATGTGTAATTGAGGATATTGATGAATTGATGAGTCTTGCAAGAGTAATCATCATAGGTGAAAAATATAGGTGTGTACATATGTCTTACCTAATATCATCATGTGTCATAATAGTGTAATATGGGATGGTGATTTTGAAAAGTAACATAACATCTATTATGATAAATGTAAGTGTTGTAACAAATGATTATAAAGGAAAACAAATGAAAGTAACTAGGTAAATATGCATGCCTTAACTTACCTAGATGGACTACATAGTGATAATATACAATGTAAAAATGGAATTTATATGAATTTTTAAGATTAAACACATAATAATTTTTATGTAATGTGATAAAACAATGTGATAACTATTTGAACAGACCTAAGAAATAAGAAAAAAAATCAAACTTTTACACAAATATTCTACTAATACCATATAATTTATTGTAATGCTAGGATTATAATTCTTATTTTGGTTTGTCAATAGGACCTAAGATAATAAATTAATGGTTAAAATATGAAACCTTGATGAAAATTTTGGAATGTTTTATTTTTTGATATAAATAGGATAAAAATATTCATTTGATATTTTTATGTTTTGAGATTTAGAGATTATGAGAGATTTGTATGACTATTTATAATGTAAAAATAAATGATGGTTATGGGGCTAATAATTTGATGTAAAGGTTAGTATAATGGAATTGTCACACCATACATTTAGGTAGGTTGTACATTTAATTTTGGGAAGTGTAGATAGTTTAGATTTAGGAAAATTGAGCATCATGGTAAATATGTCTAGTATAATTTCCCCCATCAATCATTAAATCAAGGAGAAAAATGAAATGAGTAATAATCAAATTATACATTTTTGTGTTCAAAGAATATGTAATTTCAAGAGATAAATATAAATTAGCACACCTATGTAATTAATTCAGCCTAAGTGAAGTAATTATGTAGTATGGGAGTCAAAGCATGGTTGATGTAATTAGTGTATAAGGCCAAGGCATTAGGATAGAAAAATGACATAGACAAGGTAGTTATGTTAGATGACTGATGTAGTCAGGATAAAACTACATGGTTGAGGTAATTATGTTGAAATGGATGATGTAGTTAGGCAAGCTAAAAAATCTTAAAATGTTCAATGAAGTACAAAACACATAAAAATGGATGAGGTACTAGAAATACATCACATGGATGAGGTAGTATAAAAATTAACCATATGGCTAAGGTAATTTTCCATATGGGTGATGGAGTTGTAAAATAACCACATTATTTAGGTATTCTTACCAAATGGCCAATGTAATTGATTTTATGTTTTTTTGTAATTTTTTTAACTTTTATTTTTATTATTTTTTATATAATTGGAGACTTATTGTGCATTATTTTTTTGGAATTTTCAAGAGCAAAGATAACCACAACTTTGGTAGATGGTTGATGAAGCTTATATTCTATATTTGTTTCCTCGAATATTATATGTGTATAAGACACATTTAATTGTCCTTTTGTTTTTTATCATCAAGGATATGTGAAGGTTACCTCTATATGTTTACCTAGTGGTGGTTTTCTTAGATCATTAGCATATAGACAAAAAAACATTCATACATATAGTGGATAGTGACATAGTAGAGGTATCCATCACCTTCTAGGATGTGCATGCTATTTTAGGGTTTTTATAGGAGGGAAAACCCATAATATGTGATATTTTAGAGATAGATACATACATTGTCTCAATGCACCATAAAATTAGATTGGTATCATTATCACACATGATAGTGAAATCAATGAATTTATATGTTATGATAATTATAGACATCTCAAAGGTGATAATATTTTTGATGATGATGGGTGTGTTATGTCATAATTAAGATAGGGAAGTACCATTTTTTCTATAGTGATGTGTTAGGAAATTTTGGATAAGGGTATAGTGTATAGTATGGTTGTGGTACTTTGGGTACAATTAGTGCATAATTTTTAAATTATTTTAAGAATGAATCATGTGATGATAGGGCTAGTGATATATCTACTTGTTATATATACATCTAATTTAATATGTATATGATGACAAAAGGACCATTAAATATTCATGATCAATTACTTAGGTTAGGTAGTGAGCTTAGGGGCCTTTAGATCAATGTTTCATATGGTATCTACAATTGGATACCATATGCAATGATGCTATTACATGGATGTTGTATATGGGATAATGAACATATTGATAACATGGCCATTAAAATTTATCACATCCCAGTTTTTATCTAAACTGTATAACATATTGATTTGTGGATTTCATGGTTATTATATAACTAATTACTATTTTTGTTAAGCTAGATTTCATATGTAGATTTATAGATAGTTATATTTTGCTTAATTTAAATGATTGTTAACTATGGAGTTATCTATACTTTCATATTATGTAAATGATGATCATGTTTGTTTAGTTTATTGTAATAGTATATTATGGATTTTATATGTTTTGGTCAAACTACCTTCATTGTTGTGAGGTGAATGTAGGATAGATCCATCCCTTAGAGTTTAATAGAGGGAGGGAATCGTAAGAGAGGGTTGTATTAATGGAGGCATTAAGGGATGATAGATGGAAAAACTAGAAACCCATACACACCATTATAATTTAACATGATTTTATATTCATTACATGATTTGATAGTTAATGTTGATTTCAATTATAATCATGTTTGATGTTATTGAATATGATTATGTGTTGTATTTGTGTTGTATGATTTAAATTGCTTTGCATAATTTTGATTTCCTTAAATTATGACTTAAAATGTGCATTGTTTGTTCTTGCTATAAACTTTGGAGGTACATGTGATTATCTATGAAATTAGTAATATCTTAACACTTTGCTAGGAAAATTAATAACATTGTGTGCTAAATGACTATTGGTTTTGCTAAGTATCAAGGCAAGAGTTAAATTAGTTTAGCATGGTCATTGTGATATTAATTATATTGATTAAATATTATTGTAAAGTCTTTGTGCTTAGGCATTATTAATAACCCTATTATAAGTCAATATCAATAGTTGCATTTTTGTTGATTATAAGGGAAGTCATTATGTCTAATTGACTTTTACTAAGTTGATGTTAAAAAGGTCTATCTCATTTTTAATAAACATGGTGATTAGAGGGTTCAATGAAGTCATTGTTGTAATGCATAAGGACTTTAGTGAAGTTCAAGATACATTACATAGTGTATAGAAATTATTATTATTATTATTATTATTATTATAATATTGAGTGATTAATGGAATGTTCAAGATATTAGGGTTTATTATTGGTGTTGACTTGTGGTAACAAACTGTTATGTAAAATAATCATTCTATTTGGATTTTTGGCATGGTGACTATTGGTCTTACCTCAATCTTTTGTAAGTTAGTTTCATGAAAAGTTTTATCCATTGAGTTCATTAATTTCACTGGGATTTGGTATAGAAAGGGGAGTTATATTTTGCATGAAATAAACATGCATAAGGTTAAATGGAAAGAGAAGAGGCCTGAAAGGACATGACATAACATGATAGAGAGAGAATAAGGAAAGAGATTGGATAAATTTGGAGAAAATATTATAGATACTATCATTTGGGTCTTTTATTAATAAATTGGTTTCATTACCAAAATTCTTATATAAATTATGAAAAATTATAGTAAATATTTATTTTAGGTTTTTGTAGTTTCATTATTATGAAATTAAATAAAAGTGGTTGAATGCTCAACCTTGTGGATGGCTCGACCATCCATAAAACTGAGCATATAAACCATAAAAACCTAGGTTGAACATCTTTGGATTGAGTCCTTTTCCATGTTAAATAAAAAAACCAAGATAGAATGAAGAAAATTTTGTATATGTTTGACTTGAATTTGGAACCCTAGAAAAATTACTAAGAGGGTATAGTTATTTCATTAGTTGTGTGTATTCACTTAGACCCTATAGAGTCTATTATTAGTATTTTAATGTTGAACTCATTATATATATATATATATATATATATATATATATATATATATATATATATAAGGGTTTAGTTTTAACCCAAGTAGGGTATGAACAAGAATTTGGGGGTTTTTAAACTCTAATTTTTTTAGGATAGTTTAAATTCATTCATTTTATGTACAAGTATCAAAATTATTATATATTATATCATGTTATATTTTTATAAGCTAGGTTAGGGCATGACTGTGTGTTACATAAGCTTGAATTTTTTCAAGTATTTAATCATACTTAGAGAACTTGTTTTGAGCAAGTATAGTACAGTTATGGTTTTATTTCAATTCAATAAATTATATTAAGTTGTAGACATATACATAGACACACAAGCACACATAAATATTATGCAAGTTAAGATGCATTTATATAAACTTATAACTTTGCATTAATATGAATTCTATGTAGTTAAAGGATTATTATAAATTGATGGATATTAATTATGGTTTTTATTATAATATTTATGTTTTAATGTGTTTTAAAATTGAATGAGACTTAAATAGATCATATTGGTTGATTGTATTTCAATATGGTCTTATCGAAGGGTTTTATTTGATATAAATGGGAGGAAAGCTATAACTCCTAGAGTATAGATATTGTTGTGTAGTCATGTATCTTGCATTAACATTTATATTAAACTTGAAATTACTCTTACAACATGTGAAAATGAAAAAAGTATTTATCTGTTACATATGTGATTAATATATATTTATAGGTAAATTGATACAAGTTACACTCATCTAATTAGTAGGATTATAAATATTCACCATAAATTCAAATATAATTATTAATAGTTGGTTGAGTCCATATTTAGGACTCTGTGCATTTGGAGAATATTTTCCTTTATATGGGAATTAATTTATTTATAAACATGGATGATTTTTATATATAATCTAAGTAAATCATTATATACAAATTTTTGACTATTAGGTATAATGATTTTTGAACTCAATTGAAATACCATTTTTTAATGTCTAAAAAATATATAGACTTGTTAAATCATCAGCCTAAGTAAAAAAATTATACATGATACCTCTAGATAATGGATAGATATTTTATCTATTTTGAGTATACTATATACTTATTGGTTGTTTTTTTAATTTAGCTATAAGCTTTAGCTTGAATATTACATATATATATATATATATGGAATATAATTATTATTTTTTGACTTGGTACAAATCTAGATATAGGTATACCATATATAGATATACATATATGGTTAATTCTTCTAAACATTACATGGTATAATAAATATATATGGATGTGTATACACCTAAATTCACTCACTTCATTTATCATCACTAATATAAATACTAGTTGACACAAATTTTGTTTATCTTATTTATCTCTTCTAATTCCATCCTAATATCACCCCTCCTAGTCATTTATTTAACATCCCCATTCATTATTCTTCATCCACCAACCTTGTATTATTTCCACCAACCCATTAATTCCTAACTAACTAATCCACTAACTAATCCCACTTATCTATTATTTGGGAATTTAAAATTTCATGACTCACCTACTCACCTATCCTAGCCTATTCCTAGGCTCTCCTACATCGCTAGTTCCCAATCACCTATCATAATCCTCCACTAATATTTATTATCCCTTAAATGGATTATATAATTATCTAATTATAGAATCCTCTTTAACTTAGACACTTTATCTCTATAAATATCTATTTTATAAGCTTCTAAAGAATTTTTAATTCCTTGGATAATCCTCCATCATTTATCCTCCTAACCCAACTTTTAATATTCACCATTGATCTTACCTCCATGGCCTATTTAACTAATCCACTCCTCCATGCCCAAACCAATATATGAATCCATAAGAAATATATGTCAATATATGTTATCATTGATCAAGTCTTGAACCCAAAATCATGCCAAAATTTTGAGTATATCCATAGCAATACAACAAGCAAAAATCAAGAATCATTGAAAATTGGTTTGAAGATCTTGGAGAGAATCCATTAGGTGTAAGGTAATTGTAATAATTAATTTATAATTATTGATTGTTCCTATTTTTCTATCCCTTTTGATCTTATTGTGCTTTTGGTTTTAATTTATTATTTATAATAGTTTAAATCATAAACTCAAAAATACAATCATATAGGGTTTATTTGTCATTTGATTTATCATGGATGATTTATATGTGTAATTAATGGTTAATGTAACACTCATATATGTTGTACATAAGATTAAATACAAACCATATAATGATTATTGTATAATGGCTTACTATTGTACCTTAGGTATATGGAAATAAGGAAATAAGTTGTTAATTAATGTTATTTAGATGGATGAAATAACATTTGTAGTTACATGTTAATATTCAGATTAATTCACAAATTATATCATATTATTGTCTGAGGCATCTATCCAAGAAGCTAGAGTGTTAAAAATATATTTGGTTATGTGTAAATAGGCTTCAAACCAGAATTTAAATTTTGATAAGAATTTTGTCTATTTGTTTAACACTCTTGTGGCTAGACTAAAGATAATTGCACATTTTTTAGGCTTCTAATTCAAATATATGCCTTATTATTATCTAGACATGCCTTTTTTTATCAATCATCTTTCAATATATTCTTGAAATCCATTAGTTGAAATATTTCAAAGAAAGTTAGCTTGGTAGAAAGGCAAGCTTCTCTCTCAAGAGGGTAAACTTTTGTTAATCAACAGCATGTTTCAAAGTCTTCTAGTTTACCTTATTTCTCTTTTCACCCTTATAAAGTTCATATAAGATAAAATTATCAATATCCAAAGGAAATTTCTTTGGATTGGTTTAAAATAAAGGAGTATGCTTCATCTTAATACTTGGGATAAAATTTGCAATTTAAAATGTTATAGAGGAATTGGCCTTTAAAACTTTATTTTGATGAACAAATCACTCATATATAAATTTTTTTGGATTTTTTAAAATATAATATCACTTGGGATAACATTTTGAGATTTAAATATATATATTGTATAAATCCAATGTGCATTTTTAAAGATGACCAATTTTTTAGGGGTTCACATTTTTGGAACTTCTTAATTTCTAACAAAGATATAATATCCTCTAGATCTAAATCGTAGATTGGTAATGGTATGAAGGTTTAATTATGGAAATATTCATGGTTTTTATAAAAAAATATTATCAAATTATAACCTTGGTATAATATTTAATATCACATCCAAAATAAGTATGGTTACAAGGTCCATGAATATTGGTAGGTTATTGAAGGGGTTACAAGATGGAAAACTTTGAGTATAGAAAATTTGAATTTGGAGGATACTATAATTTTTTCCAAATTGAATAATTTATTTATAATTTTTTACTTTATATATATAAACAAGGAAGACCATCTAGTTTGGAAGGAATCATTCAATGGTCAATATCAAGTGAAAACTAGTTACAATTTGTTGGCTCAAGATCTTGAAAATACTACTAATTAGGAAAAGATTTGGGATAATTTTTGGATTCCTAAACTTAATTTATTTTTGTTTTTAGTATCCTAAAATAAAATTATAATAATGGATACTTTAATAAAAATATGATTCATCTTAACTAATAGATGCACCCTGTGTGAAAATGAAAATGAATTTATTTATCTACTTGTGGATTGTCCTTATACATAGGAAATTTAGATATTTTTTCTTGTTAAATTAAATGATAATTGATTATTTTCTATCTATATAATGGAATTGTTAAATTCCTAGGAGATTCATTTTCAGAATGTTCTTAAAAAATATGAAAACTTTCATTTCTGCACATAATCTTCGATATCTGGGGTGAATGTAACAACATAATTTTTAAAAATAAGAAATGTGTCAGTAAAATTATATCCAAAAGGATTTATGAGGATATAATTGAGAAATTAAATATATTTCCTAATGAAAAATGAAAAATCTTATCAACATTTGAACATCAACCAACTCTTAACTAGCAAATTGATCCTACGAGTCTTAGAAAGAGTGATCCTAGAGATAAAATTAGAAGAGCTAAATGGAAACATTCACCTTTTGTAAAGTTAAAGATTAAATTTAATGGGGATTACAAGGGGAAAAAAGGTCCAATAATAGGAGGAGGTATAATAATATATCATCAAGTACAGTTTATGACGGCTTTTGTAGGAGATATATGAATTAAGTCTAATCACTAGTTAGAATCCCTTGTAACTTTGTGGGGTATA